>QAXH01005918.1:40787-58852 GCA_004335635.1 Chloromonas sp. AAM2
AGATATTGTGTCTAGCTGCAGCACCGTGGGTTGAACCATGAAAAGCCATGTAATGATGATGATGATGAATGGCCATGTCTTACCACCACCACCACTTACTTGACATCTGTGGACACTGTGTCTTCTATGATCTCTTCACCACATGCATGTTGATTGCCGCCTGAACCTTTGAAATCATCTGTATATTTTGCTTAGTTCTGGCAGCCTTCTAACAGTACGTGAAGACAGTAAGCTCAGCAACCGCCCGGGTGGTAATTCATTACATATGTTGTTACATCACGGAATTGTTACATCACGGAAGCCGTCACACTCAGTAGACCCTGGCACACTTAGACGCGCATTTCTCACTTGACGCATTGTCTTGTCAAAAGAAGACCAGAGCACGTGCTACTCCCAGTTGTCCCAGAACTGGCAAACTTCTTTTTTTGTGTACTAGTAACGAGTAGTTTTGTAGTAACGAGTTCATTGGTTAGGCCCTGCTGGACGTGTCCTCACCCATGGATGCCTTACAGCATTCCGTAGTCGGTAAAACACCTCGACACTGTGTTTGGACCTGTACACTTAGTGGCAGTTTGCCCTACCCTCTTGGCTTACCAACAGGTCATACTGCCTGCCTTCCCCCCTCTCCCCCCACCTACTTGGCTGGTAACAGCACCCATACAACTCAATGTTTGAATACAAAGCAATATCTGTGAGTGTAAGCACGCAACATGAAGCAAGCACACATACAATCGGCCAGTGGAGCGAAGCCAATAATCCAATGCACTAACATCCTGACAACATCACCAGCCAGCAACCAGCTTCAGAAAACAAGCCATTCAGGCGGTGTAGTCCTGGTTTGCCCTGGGCATCATATCAGTACATGTCCCAAATTGCTACATACCCATAATTAATGTCACTTCATGCCACTGCCATCTGCTCCAGGAAAATATGACCTATAACACACGCATGACCTGTTTGGTACAGTTACTCGAGTATGTGTTGTCTGAGACGGTTTTCATGTCCTCGTCGATAGATATGTTACCCAATGCACAGCTCGTTGAAAGGCTCAGTGGCCAAAGCCAGCCACCGCTTCCCCCTGCAGCTTCCTCGCCTCGATCTGCCAATCCCAATGCCACCAAGGCACTTCCTCCACCCGTTTCTTACCACCCGCTCCCGCTCCCGTCCCCGTCCCCGCTCCTGCCCCCGCTCCTGCTACAAGCACAGGCTCCTGCTTCTGCACGCTCCCATCCCCACCCTTGGCCCTGAGCAAGATCGTCAGCAGCACCAACAGCTGCGCCGCGGCTCCCACAAACACGCCAAACCAGAACCCCTGCGGGCCCATCCCCGCCCAGAAAGCAAACGCCCAGGCCGCCGGAATCGCCATGGCGCAACACACGCCGTTCACAGTCGCACCCAGCCGTTGTCGACCGGCACCACGCAAAGTGCCTGAGACGACGGAGTTGAGACCGTCTATGACGATGACTAGGGCTAGCACGGGTAGGAGGCTGAGGGTCATTTGGCGCACGGCGGGGTCTGCAGGGACAGCAGGCAGGGCACAGAGCAGGGCTGAGGTCGGGTGCAAGGTGCAGCAAGATGTGTGTGTGTGTGTGTGTGTGTTAGTTACATGGCCTTCAGTTCGGGGAGGACTGTTCAGCAATGGCAAGGGCGGAAGGAAAACTACAAGCAGTGCATTCATCACAGCAAACAAATGACCTGAAGGAACTCAGACCTTCCTTCTGGCCCTCCTCCTCTGTCTTCCCAGCCACTGTATCATGAGATACTATGGCTTTTCCATACACCTTCTTCTAAGCAGAAAAAACACCGGCCTCAGAGACGCAACGTCGCCACTGCCATTGCGTTGCTTTTGCTGACAAGTGCAAAGCAGTCTATTTCCTACTCCGAGCCACCAGTTGACATGTACCTTGACACAACAGGGGCACCAGTCTCTGGCCCAGAGTTGCGACGGCCGTGGCTAGTCCCAGCTGCAGCGCCAAGGCCAGGGCCAGTCCAGTGCGGAAAGCTCGTGCTGCCTGCGCCCCCTCGCCCGCCCCCAAGGCATTGGCCACGCTAGTGTTGACAGCCGCGGCCAGGCCCATGGGCAGCATGTAAGCCTACATGGGCAACGCAGACTTATGTTGCATGCTTGGGTAATGTATGCATGGGCAGTAAGTTCATGAGCGATGCATGCATGGGCAATGAATGCATGGCATGGGTAATGGACGCATGGGCAATGTATGCATGGGCAGTAAGTTCATGAGCGATGCATGCATGGGCAATGGATGCATGGGCAATGGATGCATGGGCAATGAATGCATGGGCAATGGATGCGTGAGCGTTCAACACATGCAACGGTAGGGGCAGTAAAGACAAGGCACAACCACCGACGGCAAGCAACCTGGACCAGCACCACTAGCCAGGCTTACGGTGCGCTGACCCACGCTCTGGCCTTGATCCCAACCTTCACACCCACCCTGACCTCACTCAATCCTCATGCTCATGCTTCAGCTCTTGTAAGAAGCTATGGCACACAGAGTTGCTGCCTTGGATCCTGCATTAAACCCTGTTCCGCCCTGTCCTATCATCCCCTGCCTGTCCCTGCCCCTTCCCGCCCGTCCCCGCCTCGCCCACACTTGGTCACTCAGTCATCCAGCTTTTGTCAGAAGCGACACACAGAGTCTCAATGGCCAGTCAGATACCCAATCCCGCCCCGACCCGACAGGGTTTTCTGTCGCATCTTTCATTGTTTTCCGCATTCACTTTATTTTCCAGAAAAGTGCAACAACAAACCAGACACCGACGGAAACTGACAAAATCCTGCGCAAAACTGCAAAGAAGCCGAGTTGAAAGCCGTTAGAACGGTCAGTTGTGAGATTAAAAAAACCTGCGCCCCGTCCCGCTCGCTTACCCATGCGTTAAGGTTGACGCAGATGCCCATGCTGGCGAGCGCGGCGGGGTCTGGCAGCCACCCTGACATGATCACCACGGCCTCGTACACCCTGTGCATGCACACACGCGGCACAGCGTGAGTAAACCCGGCCCATTGCTCCATGGCCCATTGCGATTATCATGTCCGTTCACGCAGTAGGGCTCGTGCATGGCATGGACTGCATGCAAAACAATCACCAAAAACCCTCCACACAGCACTGCACAGACAATCACAAGTAGATTGAAGCTCAGACTATGGAATACGACACATGATACGATACGGTAAGCTCGTGTAGGCAATGAAAGGCAGGAGCACACCCTTGATAGCTGCAGGTTATATTTGGTGATATACTTGTTGGATTATGTTTACCCACCACCACTCCAGGCAGATCATGATGGCTGCGGGAATGCCGTAGGCCAGGTATTCCTTCCACCCCGCTGCGGCCGCCTTGAGCTTCCAGCCCAGCCAGGGCTGCTCGGGTCTGCCGGCCAGCGAGCGGCTGCGCCAGATAGTGTACCCCATCAGGCCTGTCAGTGTGGTCATCTGCACAGTCATAGACATCGTCATCACCACTTTTTGCCAGAACGCACTGCTGCTGCTACTGGATTACTGAATGCACTTCCAAACATGCAAAAAGTGCATCAACACTCAGATCCATCAACATGGTTACACCATGGTTACATGACATCATCTGCACACTTGCTTTGAAAATTGAAACGATAGCAGGTGGGACTAGATGCTGAGCTGAAATAGTTTGAAAGCTTAGAAGCTTCATATTCCGCACTCAGGGTGTTTCTCCAAGCGAATGCTTGGTGCACTAGCGGTTTCCCATTCGATTGCTTGACAGATTACTTGTCTGGTTGTCGCACGTTATTTGCACTTTATCTGAAAAATCACGTGAATGTGTACGATTAGGACCCAAAGGACCCGATCCACACCTGTGTGTGTGAAGGTGCCAGCGCCGATCCCGCATGTACACTACACTTGAACGTCACACCCTACTGTCACATCTTGATACCACACCCACACCTCACACCTGTACGAGTAACCCACACCTCACACCTGTATGAGTGTCGATGCCAGCGCCGACCCCGCCAGCCCCATGCGCCATGTGGTCATGCACAGATGGAACCACACAGGCGCCATCAGCACGCCCGCTAGACCGGACAAGGCGAGAGCCTTCACTTGACGCTGGGACTGCGGAAGAAACGGACAAAGTAACAGGCAAAAAACCGGTTTAAACTAGTCGTCACCTGTCAAACAGTCAACTGATGTCGTATCTGGGCACATTGAAAACTGAGGCAGGGGAATCATGAGCTTAGCTTTATTCAGGTAAGGTAAGAGTTTGTGTAGCTGCAATGTTGCAGTTGCAGCAATTCCTGGCCATCTCTGAAGCAGCCCTGACCTGCTTTTACCCTAATAGCACGTGGGCTACACGCCTGCCCCTCCTTACCCCTCTTACCACACCCCCTCGGACATTATCTGTCCGTTTCCAACCATTTAAGACCGTTTCCATCCGTGTCAGGCCTGTCTGTCTCACCTGCAGGAAACGCTTCATGCACTCTCCCAGTACGCTCAGGAACAGGCACGGAACCCACCAGATGAGCAGCCTGCATGCAACACCAAACCGTGGCATGTGGCACCTAGCAGCAAGCGTACATCAAACCAATCATGTTGCAGACAAACTGCCAAGACGTCGTCATCAGCGCCAATTCTGCCACTTCTGGTATGCCATGTAATGATGTAATGATGATGCCTCTTCTGGTATGCTATGTAATGATGATGATGATGATGGTATGCCACACTGTCACTCCTTGTCACACTGATACTTGCTCGATGATTTCATCACACTCACTGTTACTCTATCACCCCTCCCCTTCTGCTCGGTTACACTGTCACCCTATATGTAATTGCTAGTCACACTATGTAACTGCTAGTCACACTTTTACTTGTTGAATGAAATGAACAGAAACCATGCCACTCACTGCGCCGCCATCCTGCTGATCTCCGGCTGCTGACCCAGAGCCATCAACAGCCTGCAACGGGCGAGACAAGGGCATGTGATTGCAGGTCGCCGTCTTAGGCTCAGGCTTTGCTTCCCGTCCTTTGTTTCTAGCTGCGCCTGCTCCACTCATGTCTGACAGCGTTTGGCAGTACGCCTTTGTTTGTCTACAGTGCGTTGACTTGTGTGTGCTTTGCTCTCCTCTGACAACTGCACGCACTTATCATAGTGTGGACAGTTCTACATATGCGTTAATTAGTGTCTTGCAAGCAGCAGCAGCAGCAGCAGCAGCAGCTGCTGGGCTTCCGCATGACATTCAGCACACGTCTCTTTTGAATCTCTTGAAGCTACCACATCATCTGTTTTGAACTCTGGCATCAATCATGCCTTATTCAGTGCAGCACTGCCACTGATCTGCTCAACCTCCTGGCAGCATAACCCCCACACCTGTCTGAGTTGAACCATGCCAGCGCCACGGGCACACATGCAGCCCAGCACACAATCACTGCACGTTGCAGAATCAGACCCAGCTTGCCGTATTCCCGGGCGCCAAACGCCTGCACAAAGGCGAGTTGACACGTGTGTGTATGTGTATGTGTATGTGTGTGTGTGTCGTTTGTCAACTCACTACTAATTGATTTGTTACACGGGGGGGGCCGTCAAAGGACGTGGGACGGGACGTGTGATTCACTATTGTATAGAGTTGTATAGGATGAAGCGATTGGACCTCTATAGCAAAGCCTCGGATGCCACTCAGCAGCCTATGCCACAATGCACGAGTGTGTTATGAAGCGTGTGCATGTGTGTACGTGCAGGTGTCACATGTATGTCCTACAGGAGTGCATGCTGGGAAGCCCAAAGCAACCAACTGACGCCCCTTGCATCGTCTGAATCGGGCCAGACCCACTCACTGCCCCTGCCAGTGTGCCGTTTGATGTTTTTGGTAGGGGCAATGAACAGAAACTGTCGACACTGCAAAGAAACCGACACAAAATGCGCCCCTCCACTGTGCTCACCGAGCCTGCCAGTGTGTCCATGCCGGTACTCAGACCCAGGGCCAGGGACAGTCCACACACGTTGTAGATGGAGGAGCCGAGCACAAAGGCAGAGAGCTCGGTAGCACCTAGCCCGCCCACCTGTAAGGATGCCAGTGCAAGCTGCATCATGATGTGACAGATTGGAGTGCGTGAATATGTGATTCAATTGACATCAATCCTGCCAAATATAGTCAACAATAGCTTGAAATTGCTTCCGATGGATGGGGATGGAAGTGACACGACAGCAGCTGCCTTATGTGTGTGTGCGTGTGTGTGTGTGTGTGTGTGTGTGTTTGTTTTTCATGGCCTTCAGTCCGGGGAGGACTGCTCATCGGGAGCAAGGGCGGGAGGAAGGCTAAACAAACAGCACAATTTATGTGCGGGGTGCACGGTGCAACACGCCTGTGTTCCACGCCCATGCCTGTCCTGGATGCCGGTCACGTTGCCTCAGCATTTAATCAGCAAGAAAGGTCGACAACAACAACTGCAGCAGAAGGTTCACAATGTTCAGCTTGACAAGCAGATTACCACTCACATAAGCCAGGTTTATGACGGAACTGGCGTACCCCACAACGTTCTGAAGCATGAGGGGCAGCGCCAGGGCTATGAGCCTGCAGGCAACATACAGCAGTAATGGTTATGGTTGATAGGCTTGGTTTATCATTTTGATTTCATTTCTTCGGCTTCCTTACTCGTCGTATTTGCAAACAGAAAAAACAACAGAAGAATAAACTGAAGATCAACTAAAAGGGAACATGTTGAAGCCTAGGGTTGGTGTAGGCGTAGGGTAGATTCAGGATTTTCAACGTGCAGACACACGCGTGTTGCCCGGCGCTGATCACGTGCGGTCAGGAAGAACCGTTAGCTTGCAGGCCGTCAAATCAGACGCTGGTGCGTGTTTGCATGTTCCAATCGGCACAGTGAGGCACGTTTTGATGGTCAGGCCTCAGTCGGATTTTATGTCACGTCAGACTCCTGTACAGAAAATAATGCTAGCCTCAAAGGGACCATAACATAAGAACAAGGTAACATAAAAATGCCAGCCCCCGCCTGTGGACCATGAACAGACTCAAGACTGAAACGACAATTATGCCAAAATGGATGTCCCCAAAACGACGCATATGCTGGAATGTGGAACACTGTAATAAAGCATAATATGTGAATGTGCGAGGTACCCACCACACCATGTTGCAGAACACCCACAAGTGGGTGAAATCTGTAGAACCACTGATAATATGCGATGGTGTACAAGCAGCACACACCTTGGCAGCTCTTTTCTCGATTCAGGGGTTTGGAATGGCGAGCCTCTGGATGGTGTTGGCTCTGATGATGAACTGGCTGCACTGCTGGTTGTTGTTTGCAGCAATGGCTCGCTTGCTGAAGCACTGTCAGCTGGCTCCAGCGCAAGTGGTTGCTGTGCACTGCTGCTAGGCTGAGGCACATTGCTCTGCTCTGTAGATTTTTCATGAGTCGTGGTGACAGCCCTTTCGTTCGGCACGCATTGATGACGGATAGCACGTTGCCTGGTGACGAGTAAGGCAGGGAGACTGGGCACGATCCTTGAGATTTGTGCTTTCAGCATTGCTGCCTCTGGTGCATGGGGCCGTGCCCATGAGCCTCCTTGGGGCATGGCCCTCATTATGGAGGCAGAAGCGTTGGGATGCAAGCTGGTGTCACCTAAGGGTTGGTGATCTGATGATGAAGAATTTCGTGTATTTTGTCGGGTATAGTGTTATGTGTAGCAGCTGTGAGAAGGAGCAGCGCTGGGTGGGAGGTGATGCAACGTCGATTTACACCACAGACTGCGTGTGGGCGTTATCAACGCGATGACTGCATCCAGAGTTGGTTGTATGTGAAGCAGATGTCCCCCAATTGCTGACACAGATCAACTGATGCATTCTCCCCGGATCACTTGATCGGCGCCAGGCCTGAATCTTCGGTCAAAAAGCGCATTTGCTGGTTGCAGTCAGTTACGTGAGGTCGAGTCAGCAACCGTTCGTCTCAATTCAGCCGGGTTATCAGCCACCGCAACTCTAGCGAACCTTGTTCCTTCAGTTCAAACCAGCTGGACTCCTGTGTGTTGACTCAAGGAGCCTAGTCGTCTGCGTCAGCTTTTCCGCGACCTTCCTTTAGCAACCTTGCGGAACCATGTCAAACCACACCTACACAGACCACTTGCAGGTAAGTAGGTTGATGTAGCTGCAGCATCAAGGCGCGCACAAGCTGTGTTTGCTCCTCACCGAATGACTTGGACACACGCAGGCCATCAAGGGGTTCTGCGACAAAAGCGATGGCAAGGACAAGCTCACCGCGCTTGTCCAGGTGACTTCCGTGCTGAAGCTCCACAGCACGCATCAAGCAAGCAGCCTCAAGCTCAAGCGCAGCGTGCCGGAAGAGCCCTAAGCACACTGTGTCTTTTGCCTGCAGTATGTGTGCATGTTCCTGTCTGCCAACGAGCCGGGTAACATCAAGAAGATCCAGGCGTCGGTGACAGCTGCCCGGAAAATCTTCAGGATCATGCGCGTAAGGCCATGCTGCAGCCATGCACATTTGAATTCAACATGAGGTCGGCATCACAAGATTAACGTCCCGCGACCTTTTTCGATGCCCTTGCAGCCTTTGGAGTCCATTACTCCCTTGCTTATTTCGCCTGGATTTGATTCCAAGGACCCCAAGACCGTCCAGGCAATCAACAAGGTGGGGCTGCATTCTCGAAGCATGCCTCCGCACCTTGGATTTCTGTAGGCACGCACCCATGCTTAAGCATGAGTTGCTCAAGCAATGTCATCACAGGGGCTTGCGAGGCTGGGATGCAAAGCTGGCAAAACAGCGGCGGCAACGCCCCAAAAACTAATGGTGATCTGGACAAATCCAACCTCTGTTGTTGCACGCACGGGAAGTGGCGTACACAGTGGGAGCCTCATCCGCTGAACTGTCAAGCATTCAGCCCATGTCCTTCAATCATAATCACAGAAAATCTTCATGGTGAGGTCCAGTGCAGCACATATCCATTCGTGCATGCATACTCGACCGGCCTGGCTGCTTGATTCGTACAGATGCACATATATTGCCTGTGGCTGTTACGTGCAGCTCAAGAGCGTTTTGATGGCTGCCTACTTTGGCGCCGACCACTTTGTGTGGGCTTACCAAATAGGCCTGATCACGGACAAGAAGGTTGGCGAGCGCTGGCAGAAGATCTCGCTGTACAGCTGGGCGCTGGGCTCCATTTGCACCATCGTGGCAGAGGCTTATATGCTGGCGCAAACACCAGCCCTCGTGCAGAAAGAGGTGGGGAAAGGACGCCTGTCATGGGACCTTTGAACTGAGCCACGTGTAATACAATGCTGTAGTAAAAAAATGTTTGCCAGTTCTGAGTTACTGAGTGGTTCCTGAGCCATTCCTTTCTCCCTTTTTTTGCTGTGATTGGATGCTGTCATGATCGCTGAGCCACCAGTTCGGTCTTGCTCTGTGTCTGTGCTCTTGGCATCTGATGCCTCACTGCCGTGCGCCTTTACTCTTGGATGCCTTGTTTCACACCTTGACCTGGTTAGTATGCAAGAGGCACTGTACATTGACTTTCATACTGCATTGTGAAGGGGAAACTCCTCGTCGAGTTTGGATGTTTGACTGCATGTGACAGGGCGATGCGTCAAGTGCCTGCTCTGCATGCCTTCATTTGTGAGATTGCGCTACGTACGCTTGATTGAAGCATACATTCTCTTGCCAATGCACGCAGAACGAGACCGACGAGCAGTTCAAGCAGCGTTCAGAAGAGGTGCTCAAGCAGAACAAGAACCGCATGATGATCCTTGTGCATGCGGTCATACAGGTGAAGCCTCTTCCAACTCTTGGGCGCACCCTGTCTGGGGCGTCTGTTGTAGTTGTACCTGCGCAATGTATCTTGCCTCTTTCTTGGTACATGCACTTGGCTAGTAATGCCTTTGGCTACGGCATAACAGTTGCAGTGTTGGCATTGTCTATGTGCGTCCATGGCAGCACAGCTGCTCAGCCTGTCAGAGGCACAGTTGACACACGCAGCTCGAGGCTCATGGCCTGTGTACAGAACCAGTCAGAAAAGTTGCATGAACAGCAAGCGCTGCCAGACAAGCAAGCTGCTCAGCTGGATGCTGGCCTTGGTGATAGTTCAACAAAAGTTACTGCCATGCGTTTTGACCATGGCTTTGGCCAGTTTGAACCAAGTACTGACGTTCTATATCTGTGCATTTGCAGGCCATGCTTGCGGGTGGTCTGTTGCAAACGCTGCCCTTCAAGCCCCGCACCACCGGATTCCTGGGAGTGCTGGCATCAGCCATCAACTGCTACATGCTCCTGCCAGCCTACCCTAAGCTCATTAAGCCCAAGACTGCTTAAGGCGTGATCACGACAGCAACACCCCCACCCAGGATTGAGTTGAGGCCAATTTGCCACAATGGAACCGGCATACCATCAGTGTTCAGCTGACGTTTAAGGCTCAGGAAATGTCGAAGGATATCTTGTGGAGCTTTCTCTGCAGGTGCTTTGCAACAACGACAGCTTTGTGTCGAACTTCAACTTTTGAGCAGCAGGGCTTTGCCTGCCCTGTTTTGATCCATTTGCATCTTGTGCTACCATGACTTGTCTGACAATACATAGCAGGACGTGCGTTACTTTGATTTCTAAGCTGTTTATCATGCCAACTCGTGCAAGCGTTGTGCTTGACTGTCATTGACGATGTTTGGACCACATGACTGGTTCGCGTTTTGAGTACTGCAGGTATGAAGCGAGATGCTTGTGAAATGGCTGTGAGAATTCGACGGAGCATGATGCCTGACAGCTTTCAGAGTCCGGTGCAACTGGATGTCTGCCGCGTCTGGAAACGCTGAACTTGAACTGTGCCATTTCCGTTTCTAATCCTAACCAACTATTTAAAGTTTGCCCCACAGATTTTGCCCCGCTGGGAAGCGGCTGTAACAGTTGGCCGCACAACAGTTGGCTGCACGCACAAGTCTCAATTCCACGACCTCAGCCCGAGTGGTTCTCTAATCCTTGTACTCTGTTCCTCACGCTGAGTCGCCGGGCAGAAAGAACCAGGTGGGCAACCGGATGGTGCCTGTACCACGAAGGGCTTGACACTCATTAGCTGTGGGTCGCAGGACTACTCACCACACATGGCTGTCTTTGGGAATCGCATTGCGGGATGCAGTCCCATTCTGATCACCGCAGCAAACAAGTGGCGTGTCGCCCTCAAATGGCTGGTTGTGCTTCTGGGTCCGGCCCAACGGCCACCGGGCGCAACCGCCAACTGCTTTGACAATAGTGACAGTGGTAGCAGTAAATGAATTTGACGCGTAACGGGCATTTGTTGGTAGTAGGCAGCATCGAGCGGGTTGTGGTCCCATCGAGCGTTGAGCGGGTGTCGACACTCCCGAGGCAAGGCGGGCGGCAGCCCGAGGAAAGGCGGCATCCCGAGGAAAGGCCGAACACATCACCTAAGTAGGGGTAATCACCTGTACGTGAAAATTACGAGCTTGGCAAACCCTGTTTCCGGCGATCGCGCACAATAATGAGCTTCACATAATCTGAACTTCAGCTTCATTCGCAACACGTCGTGAGGTTGCGCGCCATCCCTGGAAAGGTTGTCAAATGAATGTCGCCAGCGCGACACCCCCACAGGCCACAAACATGCACAACCTGGCCAGTTGTTTACTGAAGCAAATTGAGGTGTCTCATAACCCAGGGCAGTCACATCGTATCAATTCACGTCCAATGTGTCCCAGGGTCAGTGATGTACAGTTCTGACGACGTACATAGCCAAGGTATAGTTCTTACACGGACAACAGCCAACGCATCTAGCGCCCCTGCCTTCACTTGAGCAACTAAACAATCCTTGCCTCCACAACACGCAACACCTGATGACAATCCGACATTGATAGCAGAGAAACCGCTGCACATGGTCAGCCCATGTGATCGGTGCAAAATTCCATGTTAAGCACATGGCAGCATGAGGTCGTTAAGCATACACGGTCACACATGTGAATGTAGTCACGTGGCTTGGGTCACTCTCATGCAGGCGCAGAAAGGGTGTGTGGTTTTCCACCCTCATGCACCATGCACACCAGTTCTACTCTTGTAAAGGCAATGATACCATAGCGGCGCAAGACCAAGGTCTCAATCACATGGCTGCTGTCAAGGCCAGCCTTTTCCAGTCATTGTTCAATGCGGGAAGAAGCCCACATGTGAACGTGAAACCCTAGTTGCTGGCAAGCCAACTGTCAGGGTGCCATATGTATGCAAGGAACTAGCACCAGCTGTTGCCTTACGTCTTAAAAGGCAGCCATGATATGTGGTGCATGCAGCAACGAGCACTGCCACGCACGCATGCCTGCACTCCAGTCTCGATTAAGTGCATGGACAAGCATCTGCATGGCGCTCTGCATGGCCTCACCCCCATGGTCCAAGGTCACGTCTTGTCCTTGACCGAATGCACTGTGCCACGTCAGCACCTTGATCACCTCTTAATCCTTGCAATCATAAAGAGTCAGTCGCTCGATGTACAAAGCCGTGTGAAAACCATGTCTCTGATTTCCACATTTTATCCTTGCCTCTTGCCTCACAGAAGACAATGGCAGGTCCGCATTTCCAAAAAACAGTCCAGAAACCGCACAGACACGGCTAGATTGATGGACGACCATCGTACATGTGATGCTTGACCTGTTGTGTGTGTGTCCCTGGTGCCATGTGGCAAACGTATCATATAAGGGCATAACGTACACATGAGCACCACGTGATTGTAACTGAACTCTTTTCACCAGTCACTGGTGATGACAGGGTATGTATCAAGCCAGTCCACACGTACAGGAGCTTTGGCATACGCGCCATGGCTGGTTAAGGCAGGTGTCAAGCTTCAATCAGAATGTGTTTTGATCATGTGCCTTGTCTGTGTGTGTGTGTGAGGGGGCCCAACAGGCCCAGTTAAGCAGGCACCAAAGGCCGTGGTCAAGCAATCACCTCAAGCATGTTGTTAGTGGTGAACGGGAGTAGGGGCATGGGACGTTTCTGTCAAGTGGTTGGCGGTGGGTGTGTTGAACCCAGTGATGGTGGCATACCACCATTCCGTAGGGTGTACTGCCATCAAAATATAAGAACCAGCTCAACCATGTGTGCCTTGAATGTTGAGGCAGCACAGCCATGGCGAGCGTAGGGTGCGCCGCCAGCGGTGTGTGGGGGGTGATCATCCCGTTACGTCAGGAGCCTGTGTATCCCAAGCACAAAGGCACAACAGCTGCCCTTTGTTGTGTGTATGGGCACAGTGACAGGCACCGTCCGTGTCAAGCGGAACAGCTAGCTGAGCGAGCCGCGTCTGTTGGCGGCCGTGTGTGTGGTCAGCCGTGTGTCGGCCGTGTGGTCGGCCGTGTGTGTGGTCAGCGGGTGGATGCTTGACGGGGCACTACCGGTTGCCGAGGGCAACGGCCAAGGGCGAAGGCAATGCTCCGCCCATTGACCCCGCACGCAACAGTCCCGCGGCCGGGGGCAAGTCACTTCCGCCCGCTCCCGCGCCAACCCCGCCTCCGCTTGCCCGCTCCATGCTCGACTGCATGCCCGCTCCCGCACTTTCCCGCACACAGTTAGGTACATTCTGGTGGTAAACCCACGTGCCCCCAGGCAGCGGCGGTGGCATAGGTGGGGGCTGGCCATTTCCGCCGTAGAGGATCGGCGCAGAGTGGCTGCCGCCACCGCCGGTGCTATACTGCTGCAGCGGCACCGGCTGGAGTGCCCCGCCGGTGCTGGAGCCGAACTGTGGCTGGCTGGCAAACTGCTGCAGCTGGCTGGTGCCGGTGCCGGCGGTGCTGCTGGTGCTGAACTGCTGCAGCTGTGGCTGGCTGGCAAACTGCTGCAGCTGGCCGGTGCCACCGCTGGTGCTGCTGGTGGTGAGCTGTACCAGCTGCTGCAGCTGCTGCTGCAAGTGGCTGGCAGTGGGTGAAAACTGCTGCATTGGGGTGGTATCGCCTGCGAACTGCTGCAAGCCCGTGTTCAACTGCTGCAGAGACTGCGGTGGCGGTGGAACCACAACTTGTGGCCGTTGAGATGGCGGTTGTGGCAGTTGCTGGAACTGGGGAGAAACGCCTGCACCAGGACTAGACTGTGCATGAGACGGGCTCAGCACTTCACCTCCCATTCCCGTGCCAGATTGTCCCCACATGGGCGCACATTCCACCGCTCCTTGGCCGTTTGTGGTCAGCTGACCATGGGAGAAAGTCGGTTGCAAGCCGTTTCCTGAGCCGTTACTTCCATTCCCGGGCTGCAGATGCTGGCTTAGTATGGCTGGCTGTAAGTGCATGGATGGTGGAGCACCGCCACCAGAAACTTGGTGCATCTGAGTCAGCTGGAAGCTGCCGTTTTGCGCCATTGCCAAGAGCTGTTCCAGGGTACTGATTTGTTGGGCGGCAGGGACCTGATCCCAAGAAGTGGGCTGCTGGGCTGGAGGAGGTGGTTGCCCCCAGGTGCTGTTCTGTTGTGCAGGTGCCTGGTCCCACGTGGTCGGTTGGGTTGGTGGTTGCTCCCACGTGGTCGGTTGGGATGGTGGTTGCTCCCACGTGGGCTGCTGCTGCTGCTGTGGTGGTGCCTGGTCCCACGTAACGCCCAAAGGCAAGGTGAGCGGTTGCGGCTGCATCAGAACCACATCGCTCCCGTTTGCATGGGCGTCTTCTCTCGGGCTGCTCAGCCCCTGCCCTGCTCCGAAATCAGACATAGCTTGCATCACAGTTTGTGGCATGCCACAAGCACCCCCAAGCAACGGCAAGCCTAACTGTTGAAGCAGCTGCTCTGCCGTGGCCGGCTGCTGGAATCCCGTTCCCGTCAAGTCCCCGCCTAGTCCCACTCCGCCTGCACCGCCGCCGCTGCCGCCTCGGACGTTTTCGTTAGAAACGGCTGACGGTTTCTGCTGCGCCTGCCGGCTCCTGCCCCCACGTGCACCACCGCCGTACACTTGGTCATCCCCGGTCGTTGCCTGGGCCATTTCGGAAATGCCTCCGTTAGCACCCTCATTAGCTTGCCATGGCAGTTGCTGGGCATCGCTCTGTGGCTGCCAGGGGTCGTTGGAAGGCAGCTCTTGGCTGCTCATCTTGTTAGCGGCCATGTCCTCAATTTGAGCCCAGATCTCAGCAGTGGTGTCCTGTAGGCAGCAGGTGAGGCAGTCTGAGTATCGCAGGGGAGGCTTCAAGCAGTTGAAGCCATGCAACACGCACAGCACGTTGCAAGTAAACCTTTGGAACAACAGTTGGCCTAAACGTGCTTATAGCTTTAACCTTGAGCTTTGAGGTAGACATGTGCTGCACGCACTGCAAAGACGGCAGGTTGAACACGACAACACACATGCGGCCTGCTTTCGGTATCCACAGGCCAACCTTTGCAGCACTGACCAGCATTTGCTGCGGTCTTTTGCCTTACTGTCACTCCACTAGTGCCTTGCCGAAGTTGAGAGGTTGTGCTCTTACCGGGTCGTATGTCTTGAGGCCTGACATGACCATGTACATATCCAAGGAACTGATACCGCCTCCAGGCAGACGAGCCGGCTGCTTGCGCCGCAGCGTGGCGTTCTGAACAGACAGCGGGCAGGCAAGAGGCACAGAATGAGGCATCACGAGCCTGTTGGCATACCATCGCAGGGCCTTTCGCATGTTGCGGTTTCGCAGCTTACGATGCTGGACAAACAAACAAACAAACCAGCAGTCACCACACTGCCCTGAAACTGCGTGGTCATGACGTCGGCATGGGGCAATGACACATCACAGTCAGGAGACATGTGCAGCTGGTCGCTGCATCACAAGCGATGTAAGTCCAACTGGGCTCGTTTACCCACCCAGTGGTTCTTGACTGTGTTCTCCGTGCGCCCTGGCAGCAACCTAGCCACCCTGCTCCACTGGTTGCCGTACTGCTTGTGCGCCTCGGCAAGAGTGTGGTTTTCGTCCTCCGTCCACGCCTACAGGGACACGTGGCAGGCAGAGAAGGACACGTGGCAGGCAGAGAAGGGGTAAGGAACGTCCCAGGCAGACAAGGACACGTGACAGGCCCCATCCAAGTGACCATACACGTGACAGGCCCCGTACATGTGACAGGCCCCACACACGTGACAGGCCCCACACACTCACGTCCTTGCACACGTGTGGCGCGAGGTTGTGGATCCACCTCTCCCTGCACTGCTTGCTGGTGCGCTCGCAGTAGGGTACGCCCGGGCCCATGCGTGAGTGGGCGTCCTGCATGGCCGTGTTCAGCTTGTGAGCCACGAAGGTCCAGGGGGTGGTGTTGGCAGTGCCGCCATACTCGTCAACAAACCTGAACGAGTGAGAGTGAGTGAGAGTGAGTGAGTGAATGAGAGCAGAGTATGGAAGAATGATGAAGGCAGACCACTCATCAAGAATGACCGAGTCAAGACAGAAGACAGGTGCAGTGCAGGTCCAAAGCTACAGGCAAGCAGTCACAATGCAGATGTGCAGGTTGCCAGTTAGGTTCTAGGAATAGTACTCACTTGACCAACAGATCGCTCTCCATCTTGCTCCAGGCCGTCTTAGACTTGGGCACGTTGGGATGGTAACCACCACCACCTCCACCCTTCTTGTAGCTCTTCTCACTCCTCTCACTCTTTTCGTAACGCTCAGTCACGTGCATCATGTGACTGGCCGAGTAAGGTACCATCTCATCACCGCGACCAAGGGAGGACATTTCCCGCTCGGTCTGGTAGCCCCCAATGGCACCGGTGTTCACGTCCACTGCTCCCCTCTCCACCTCGCCCTCCGTCCGATCCTGCTGCTGCTCGGCGTGACGGCCGCTGCAGGATGGTTTGGGTTGTGAAAGCGAGGTTGGGTCGCATGTGGGGTGCGGGACTGGCGGGGTGTCCGTCTCGGTGGACAAGTCCCCTTGGTGGCCCCCGCTGTCCCGCTGCTCCAGCCCGCCCGCCCCGTCAGCCTGCTGCACCATTCCCGCCGTCCCCGTCACGGCAGGGTGCGCCGAGGATTGGTTCGGGTTCGGACGGGAAACCCCAGCTGAGACCGTCGGTTTCTCTGACCGGGATGGGGCCGGCGACGCGGGCGCCCCCCGCTTTTCCCCGCCATCGCCACTCCCGCCCTGCACCGTTGGGGATTTATCAACCACACCAGCGTCTACGCCTTGCGGGGTCTGTTGCGGCTGCTCCAAACTGTCGCCCTCTGATTCAATGGCGGCCGCAGCTGCTAGCAGTGTGCCAAACAGACTGTCTGCTTCGGCCTCAGCAGCCACTCGGCGACGTTTCTGGCCAGGCGCGCCAGTGTTGTTGTCCCCGTCTGCCGTCCTGCCCGACCAGGCTCGACCTGAGTCGGTGGGTGCTGCACGGCTGGGTGCCTGGGGTGCTGTGGCATGCCTGCAAGCAGCGGAACACACCACATTGCACATCATGATATGCTGGTGGGAATAGCAAGGGTGGGCGACGGCCCTGCTACACAGGCAAACAGACGCACACATTGACGCGATGGGGTGCAAACACATGCCAGCTTGGGTCCGACCAGCTATCAGCTTACAGGTGAAATATCACAACACACCACTAGTTAACAGGCTCACAAAAGGCTGTCAAGCTGTTGCCTGCTTTGTCCTTCCCGGTGAGTGAGTGAGGTAAAGGTAACGAACAGAGGATGGAGGACAGGGCAGCCAGGGTGCGGGTGCTGCTGTGCCATGCGTAAGTGCAACCGACAAAAACCGACCAACTAAGCAACCGACCAACAAACTTACCTGGGCGCAGAGCCATGCTGTTGTGCCATGCGTGAGCGCGCTCCCGAAGTTGCGCCCCTGTCAGGCGGCCCCGCGACACCGTCACTCAATTGACCGCTGTGTGCCCTCTGAAGGGATGAGTGCTTCTTCAGGGCCTGCAAAGGGGGAATTGCATCCGTTGCCCATGCGGCAAACAACTGCGTCCCAGGCACCCACTGAAGATGGTGCAGGCAAGATCATGCGACATCATACACCAGACTGGGCAACACAGACCTGGAAAAGGCTCCTACGAGGCAACTATACAGCTTGTTCCAGCACGTACCTGGGAGTGTGAGGATCGTTGCTGCTCAGGGTCGCTAGCAGCACCTCCACTACCCCCCGGCATGGGCCTGCCGAGGGGCCG
>QAXH01005919.1:0-19599 GCA_004335635.1 Chloromonas sp. AAM2
GCCACAGCAGCACACCAACAAGCAGCCACAGCAGCGAACTCAGCAGCCAACAGTCAAGAGCCACACCATGGGCAGCAACTAGAGCTCAGCGACACCAGTTGGATGTGTTCAACAACACCTGCCTGCGACGCATTCTGCATGGACTTCTGGGCCCAGAGGTGATCAGCAATGCTGACCTCTACGCCAGAACCCATCAACCTGCCATTAGTGCCCTTCTCAGCACACACAGGCTCAGGTGGCTAGGCCACATGGGACGCATGCCCGACACTTCCAGCGTCAAACGTTTGCTTTTTGCAACTGTTCCAGCGCCAGAGGGCCAGCAGGCTGTAGCAAGGAGAGGCAGGGTTGCCCCACTCTCGACTTGGAACCGTGTTGCCATTGATGACACTCGTACTTTGCACCCTGCTACCAGTGACCTTTCTTGGCTTAACGATTGTCAGGCGCATAACTCTTGGAGAGATATTGTGTCTAGCTGCAGTACCGTGGGTTGAACCATGAAAAGCCATGTAATGATGATGATGATGATTTCGAGGAACTACGGTAACAAACAACAAGTTTGAAACTCGGGCCACCCCACCTTGTGCTCATTCTGTTGAACAACCTCCTTGAAAATCTCAAACAGTGTGAGAGAGGATGCATCATTGAAAAGTGACTCGCCCTCCAGCAGGACCGACAAGATCTCCGGTGCACCGCCTGTAAGTTAGCATTGCGGGGACACGCCGACTGATGCACAACCGAGCTAGCAAGGATTGTATCACTGAAGTCACACGCTGATACTGAACATAGCAGGGTCTGAGTAAGGCCCTAGCATTATTGCTGAGGTGCTGAGGCAGTCTGAACAGTTTTTGGGCAGTTTCTGGCTGGGCACACTTACGCAGGCATGTCTGCTGAGCACGACTGCCTTGCAGAGCATTGCGATTCTGGTGCAAGCCCTTGCTTGGTGAGTTGGCTTCCAATTCTGCTGTCCCAAATACTGCCCGTGCACAGATTGCAGTTGCTCATCTGCACACTACTCAGTGTGCTTCATGTGCCCTTGCACCCACCCCCGTGCTCTGCCCTGTGCTCATGCCGCAGGAGTCAAGTCACCCAATCAGCACACTGGCAGAAGCTCATCTGCAACCTTCTCAGTGTGCCTTATGTGGCCTGCCACCCTCCTCCATGCTCTGGCCCCTTCTCCATGCTTAGCCTTCCTCCCGCTCACCAGCATCACCCAGCCTTGTTTGCCCCACCTGCTGCTAAGGCCGCGCACACAGCTGCAGCGTCAGTGCTGGCAATGGCCGCGCCAAACAGCGCCACGTAGCCGCCGTCCCACCCGCTGGACTGGAGGTCCAGAGCGTACAGCATGAAGGGGATCAGCACCAAGCAAGTCGTGATCACCATGGCAAACGCCATGAACATGACGTTGAAGATCATCTGCGCGTGCGGAGAAATGACATGCCCCGTGTGAATGGGCTGCCTGATGCACAAAGATGCAGTGGTGAATTGGCGCACGCCAGCAACAATTGCTCTCAGTGTGCAGTAAGCAACGTTGGCCGTGATTCACTGCTATGCAACCGTCATCCTGAATGCTGTGTGCAATCAAGGCGCCAACTGTTAGAAGGTAGCATGGGGCGCGCAGATATAGGCATTCCGTTTCCTGTGCTGGTGTGCACTGTTCCTGACCTTCTTTAACATGAAGAAGTCAATCCGCACAGACAGGTCCAGCAGAAAGGGCGGCAGGAACACGAACACAAAGATGTCAGCGGGCCGCATGCCCAGCCATAGGTTGACGGCATTGCTGACGTGGCCCAGGTTGAAGTAGTAAGAGAATACCTGGTACGCTCCACCTGTGAAAGAATGAGCCAATCATACCACAGCTTTGGCTAATGCTGCCGATTGCTGCTGCTATGTGGCTTTGGTACCTGTTGCGACGTTGGCAGCTGCGGCCTGCAGCCTGCTTGCCAGTGCCAAAGTCCATGGCAAACACAGGTGGCTCGTTTAATTTGCAACTCTCGGGCAGGCCGCAGGAATGGCTCGGCCGCCTGCTCTCGGACAGGCCGCAGGAATGGCCACAGACCGTCTGAGCCTACAGGACTACCAAGTCACAACCAAGAGTCAGACACGCTCGTTGGCCTACCCACAGCCCATGCCTTTGTCTACACACGCCTGCGCCACTTTACATGCAACTGCGCCACATTGAATTTGTGCTGGCACTGGGTCTTGTAAGGTGCTTATAGAGCCTGTGTATGAGCTTCCCACTGCTGTTCGACCCTTGTGGGCCTTTAGCTGAGTGTGTGGCTGCGCCCTGTCCTGCAGCCTGCCTGCCCATGCGCTGAGAAGCATGTGCGGTTGTTGGCCACATGTGCACCACACCTGCCACGAGGCTGATGAGCGCGTCCCATCGAGGTGAAGCCATCGCCATGGTGACGATGGCCATACCCGCAAAGAACACTGCACAGCACGCCAAGTTGGTCAAGGTCCTATTGCTTGGCGTGGCATGTGCATGTCAGATGCAATCGATGGGCCTTCTTAGCAGTGCGTGTTCTTTGTGTCTGTGTCACCAGACTTTTGAACCTGCTGAACTTGCCACTGTAACCAGTTTTGCTGCTATGTATGTTGGTTGGATGGGAGACAGCGTACATGATACTAGCGGAAAGCTGCCTATATAGCCCCTGCACAAGCTTTGGGGCCTCGCTACACTCTGGCATGCGCTGTTGGGACGCCAGAGCCAGACCCTGCTGTCAAGGCATGGTGTTTAAAGTCTGCTGAGATGAACTGCAGACCATGCATGACCATGGCAGGAGGCATGTAGCCCTTGTTTCTCCACTACCAACCTGCATCATACCCGCCATCTGCAGACACGACACAAGCAGACGAGGGTTGTCAAGGGCAGGTACGGATGATCAGAAAGAATGTCCTCTTGAGACATTGACAGTCGCGCGTATTTATTAGAGTGTGCACGCCATTTGGTACGTGACACACGGCAAGAGAAGCTGGATGGCGAAACAACCTCAGGGACATATTTAATAAGAATACCAAATGCCAACGTGCATACCTGGAACGAAACACCAATGCCAATTGTCGATATCATCCACGCGATTATTGTAGCTAACGTCTTTGTTATAGCAGTATCCACCTTCGCCGCCCTCGCCTTCTGTCATGGCTGGAGCAGCTTTTTGGTGCTGCTATATCGCACCCTCAGGTAGCCCTACAGGGACTCGCCAGCCCAGTCGAGTGTGAACACGTGACGTAACCGCCGAAGCTGGTTTGTTGGTTCTCACTCATTACTGCCAGCTGCGCCCACAAACGAGACAGTTGGTGGTGGGTCGTTACATCGTTCCAGTGGTGTGCCGCAGCAGCAGCAGCCACTGGTCAAGCGTACAAGTAATTGAATGTTGCAAAATTAAAACATGCAAAGCAAGCAAGCCAGCAAGTCACACAGCCCTGCAAGCACCAGCAAGCAAGCAAGCAGCTCCAGCCAACCCAGATCACGGCAAGGTTGGAAGCAACCAGACCCACCCACCCGGCACGCCTGAGCAGCATCCATGCATGCCTGGTAATGCATATTAAAGCCCAAAATGCCACATTATCCGTCAGACTACAGGCCCAGAGCACGCCTTTAACTGCAGTATGCATACCGCAAGTGGTTGAAGTGGTCCCGCAGTGTCAGCATGTGACTTCTGGCGTCGACCTGGCCATGCCTGGTACCTCATGTCTGGTAGTTAAGTGGGACCCCACCACGAGCTGGGTCTGGCTGACGAGCTCCTGTTACCCCAATCCGCCCTTATGAGAACTGGTGTCAGCGAAGGTTTGTGCCGGCTGCAGCATGCTGGGCGTTTGAATTTTGCCGTTTTCTTTGAAATCGTCAGACGTGCTCCCTCTGTCCAGCGCCAGGTGTCTGGGTATCACACACTTCTGGTCATGGGAAAAGGTTTTGAAGTCTGAAGTTCAGCCTTGAGGCAACACAGGAATGATGTATGAGCGAGGAGTAGTTCGGGTGAGTGGCGGCTCTTCCTCTTGCACTTCCCAGCAGTCAGAACCACTCCGCCCCTGCCCGGACACCTGCTTGCAGTCCCAACGTCACTTGCTTCACAGTTAACTTTGCCTACTTCACAACCACTTAGGCCAGTAGTTCGGTTGTTGTGTCGGCTTGCTTGTTTGTATTGCGTTGAATGTGGTCATTGTGGTGCAAGCATCGATCAGAGCGTAGGATGGTTTCTAACATGAAGTGTTCCTGATCACCTGATGGTTCTTAAGATACCGTGTGGTATGATATCCCTTGGTTGTGGTGTAGTTGTAGTGGCAGTCATCACTCTGGTCAAGTGGGTGGCTTATGAAGCTACTCCAAAGCTATTCTCAAGTGCAGGGGGATCCGATGTTATGCTGCAAATGAGAGGGGCGCCAATGTTGCCCCTGATGTGGCGACTATTGCTGGCTTACTCTGGGAAACTGAGTGGGCTGTTGGCGCGCTGTAGATTTGCAAGTCCAAATCAATGTAGAGATGACACTGGCTTCTTGCTGCGCAGGGGTGTCCTGCTGGCCCGTCCGAGCCGGAGGCCCTCAACCGTGTAATCATCAGATGGGATCAGATAAGATGACTGCACTCGCTCCGGATCAGAGCCCTGAATACCGACGTGTATCAACATGCCATAGCAACATGAAGGTTTTGCTGAAAAAACATTTTCCACAATGGCTTGGGATACTTGGGCATGTGTGTAAATCATCCACATCATGTATTGAAGGCCCTGATGGGCGGGGCAGGCTCGCCTGAGCGTTCCAGATGCCATGACTAATAACTGCATGATACAGATGCAGCCGAAGGTGGGCTGCTTGGTAGTAACATCTGCGCCACATGCTGTCCGTCGTTACTACAGGTACCGACATGCATGCTGCAGCCCATGGCTTTGACCCGTGTAAAGGTGGACAAACAAGGGCGTTTTGTTCAACTCAATGGATGCGCAATAGAACGGGTAGCTATGCACAGATGCAAGAGCCATGCACAGTTGCATCATGCACCAAACACAGCAAAAGTGTGCCGTGGGCCAGGCTGCAACACAGCTTGTAGCCGCATCGTTTGCAATCAAAACATCAAGCTGCGGCACAGCACTGTAATAATCTGCAGAATGCAATGCAGCCACACCGATGCAGCATGCTGCTTGCTGCCGTTGTTGCTGCTGCATGGACTTACATAGCTGAGCGCGCAGTCGGGCAGAGGATATCTTGCGTGCCAGCTGTGGATGCACACACAGACGACCATCGCATCTCGTGGGGAGGGAGCCTGGGCAGCAGAAGAGGGACCCTGAGTAGGAGAAGGCGGATCAAGCACCATTGCCTCCAGCCCAGGAAAGGATGCGCCCTTGCCCAGTGCCAGAATGCCGCCGCTCTCCGTCGCAGTGAGCAGGCTGGCCAGGAAGGTTGTGTAGGTTTTGTCCAGCACAGCTGTGTAGAGTGGAGGCAGCCATGCAGGTAGCAGCAGCAACAATGCAATCAGTACACATGACCTGCTGCAAACTTGTTTCAAGGCTCTTTGCAGATGTGCTTGATATCACAAGTCATGGTGAGAGTTGGTTCTTTCGAAAGAGAACCTGGGGTCACGGATATTTAATGGCAGAATATGTACCAATAATCACAGAGATATTGTATTTTGTACCAAATACCACGCATTGACAGCTCACAGATCAAATACCAGTACTCCGTGATGCCCACACCAAAAGCTGTCAGACTCCACACTTGCTCTGTGAACAAGTCGACACTGCAACCGCAACTGCCTGGCGACTGACTTATTTGAGCATGCAAAGGCAGGCTTACTGATTGGGAGGCTCTGAAAGAGCTGTGGCGATGCGTACAATATGTTTGATGACGATGGGCCATCCTTTCGTGGGCCTCAAACAATGCTTGCGTTACATGGTACATACACAACAGAGCGGCAATGCTGCAAAAGTGGCAGGAGAAAACTATTCAAGAGTACTAAGGTGAAAGTTCAACCTCGAATGTGAAAGGCTGATGCAATTCTACTGCGTCTTGCGTGGAAGCTGTCAGAGGCATTCATATCCGGACCCGACGATCAAAGAGTAATCAGCATGTGACAACATACGCAATCAGTGTTCAAGGTGTTCCTTGTTGAGTCTACACGTTGAAGCTTGACAAGATGTGATGCGCTACAGCGGCAATCATGCAGTTGCCTGCTATTGGTGCTCAAACAACTCAGTCCACACAGAATCATCTGCCATGCATGCTGCCAGATTAAGGCGTGCTGAAGCATCATAGTCACCGGCCAAAGTCGCACGCTGTTCCTAGCACACAATGTTCTATCCACACACACCTGGGGGGCCAGTTAGGTTGCCTGGAGCCAGGAGTTTCAATCAGACGCCTGGCCATGTTGCACACTGCATATGTACACCGGACTCCTGTCCCCTACGTGATGGATTGCAAACACTATCCATTGACAACACAGAACCTTCACAACATGCTAAATTAATGGGCCGTTGTTGGGCAAAACGAAACACACAAAACGCAGTGCCTATGTGCATCCATTAGCTTTATACATCCAACTTGACGAATCATCCAAAGATCAGCGTGCAGCAAGCCATATAATAGGCCACAAAGCCTTTCAACAAGCAATAACTGCGATCATCCGTTCACACCCACTCTTCCTCTCGGCACAAAGTATCCGTTGTTCTCCATGCTTGTGCGGCATGGTGCTGCCCATATGCTTTGCTCAGCATAGGTCTGAGTGTTTGAAAGTCCGGCCTTCCCAGTTCAGCTCAGATCAAAGAGCAAATGTATGACAACAAAATCATGCAAGTTCGTGTCGATCTAGCAACAATGTACATCAGCATGGACACACATGGCAAACAAAGCCAATGCCATTGCACAAAACGCAGCCCACAGGACCCAGCCACATCCAGCCATAGCAAACTATTAGAGCAAATCAAGTCGCATAGCCAGCACTTTCATCCAGACGGGCCGCTTGAGTGGGAGTAGTGGGAGCAGAAGCTGGTGCAATGCTTCCAGAACAATAAAATACAAGGGGTAACACAGGTTGGTACATGAAATGTGATGCACAAAGATCTTGTTAGCCTGAAATGTTGACATGCATGTGAGCAGGCACACAGACTAGGCAACCAGCGACAGGGCAGCCAAATCCAGAGATGGTCTTCAGACGCACAGGGTTCATCCGAGTGAGCCACTTGTGGTTCGGGTTGGTCGTGTGTGGAAAAGAATGAACGGAATAACATCCTCCTGTTTCTCAATGGCGGGTAAATCCGGCCTGTACTGCAACAACACTACTTCCGACTGACCCTTCAAGCGCCTGCAAACCACAGGCAGTTCCGATTGATCCTTCAACTTCAAGCGCCTGCAAACCACAGGCAAAGTTCCCCGAATGCTCTCTCATGCACACACCAACACACAGGTGGGGCAGTGGTGTAGCTGGTGGGAGCTGCATAAATACAATGATTGATAGTTTTCCAAGTTCCGGATCAGATTAGCTCATGGCCTTCTTGCGCGCGTCTGGCGAGGAGGGGGGCGAGGAGGGGCTGATTCGTGCATGCTTCCCACGCTTTGCAAGCCGTCATCCTCTTCAAAGGATTGTGTTGGAGGTGAGGGTGGTGGATCCGAGTTTTCAGTTGGTGGGGGTGGGGATGGGGGTGATGGCGACGGGGGTGGAGGCGATGGTGATTCTTCTGGTGATGGTGGCGAAGGGGATTCTTCTGGTGATGGTGGCGAAGGGGATTCTTCTGGTGATGGCGGCGAGGGTGATTCTTCTGGTGATGGTGATTCTTCTGGTGACGGTGTCTCCTCCCGGGCCGATGATGCGCCACCATTTGTGCTGGGCTCGCTGCCGGGTGAACAGTCGTTAGGTCCATCAGCACGACACACCTGTCAAGCAATTAGGGAGCAGAGAGAGGGTAATCATCATGGATTCGAAAGCGCGAACGGACAACACTCATTTACTGGTGTTGACCAGTCCGCGATGCAACCATCGCCACAGGAGCATCGCATGCAGCGCCTGCCGGCTTGTGAGTCGCACCTGTGCCGTGGCACCGGCAATCGACGCTCCATCGGCCAGACGCACAACCCAGTTCGATTGGCCCTCCATGCGCTCGCCTGCACCCAGCTTGGCTAGCCGCTGGCTGCGACTCCAGTCACCAGCATCGAACTGTGAGCGAAAGAACCGTAACGGCACAGTTAGTAAAACAACACCGTGAGGGTGTTTTGTTGATTAATGTGGCAGCGAAAACATCAGTCTGATACGAAATGTTGTGATTCGTTCTGGGCGTTTTGGCATGGCATGGATCGTCTCGCTGTGTGGAGATATCGCTCAATCTGAACCCATGAGCGTCAGCCCATGTAACCATGTGCTAAAGATGATCCCCTGATCCTCACCGCCTTGTATACGACCAGCTTGTAAGCAGCATCGTTATCTCCAGCGTCACTCTCCCAGCCCACTGGTGCGATGTACGACACAAACAGGTCAAGACCAGAGCCCGTAAGCATCAAGTAGTTGGTAGCAGTTGCGACACGGGCTGGCAAGCGAACGTTGCGCCATTCACCTGTAATTGAAGCAAGCAGGTTCAACCGAAGGTTCAGGGTTGTCTGAATCGGTCAGATACTTTGGTCAGGGGTTGGCAGGCGAGGTCATGAGTACCAGATTGACGCATGCGGACACACGCACATGCAATTACCTCACCTCGGGACAGAGAGTTAACATACAAGGTCTGCAGTGGCCTTGTCCAGTCCAGCAAATGGGAGTGATAGGCGTTGGGGCAGAAGTAACCTCCCATGTTGCTCATTGGGCTGGTATCATCCGCTGTGTCATCCCTCCTGTTCTGCATATTCAGAAACAGACCACACGCCAAGCATTGGAAGGGTGTAGGCGGCGTGTACGCCTCAAAAGTCCACGACGGCCAAGCAACCGACCAGTTGTAGCTAACTGTTCTAGTGAGCAATCTCTTCTCCTGCTCGGTGACAGAGCTGAGGCGGGCAGGTGCTGCCGCGTGTGACGGGTGTACCTTTCTTGAATGCCATCGCTACATTGATTGTTTGTTGGTACCCTTGCTCACCAGGTCAGCGTGACTGAGCCCCAGGTTGTGTCCAACTTCATGCTGCAGGCCACGAGCGTTTCCGTCAACAAGCCATGTGCGGCACTTGTTGCCGGGTCCGGGATTGTTGGTGAAGCACCCCTGTGTGCATCGCACATCGCACCGGTAAGTTGCCATGCATGTCCAGTGGCTGCAATGGATCCAGATATGGCCAGTGGCTGCAATGGATTGTGCTCTGATGAATGTGATCCTCTGCTAGAGCCATCACACCAATCAACAGCACTTGCTTACCCATGACGCCATGCCCTGCAGACCGCAGCCAGGCATGTCGGATGGGAAGATGAGGATTCGAATCGAGTATAGGCTCATGTCAATTCCCAGAACCTGTGAGCAGCACAGCAGAGCACAAAGCTTGTGGCAGTTGCAACCTTAACAGTTGGTTATGGATACTACACGGGCAGCCACGTGACCCCAGCAAGCTGTTTACAGCAATAGACACACTCACGTTTGCCACGTAGTCCTCGGCTTCATCTCCTGTGAGGTTCAAATCACAGTTGACGCTGTTCCCCTGACAGACTTGAGAGCTGCGTACGGGCACTGGCTGGCTCAGCACCAAGTTCTCTTGAGGGTCATTGCTCATGCGTAGTGCGCCAAACGAGCACTGGTCGAAGTAGCTCTGAAGGGAGCGTGGTGACCCCATCACTTGGTCGGTGAGATCCTACAGAGTAGGGACAGGGAATTGGCAGTTGCTGGCCCCGCTAGGACAAGCAACAGCCATGTGGCCTTGCATAGAGAATCACAACAATGCCTGTAATTGCATGGCCCCGCCTCACCTGGTTGGATCTTGATGGCTTATACCCGCACACCTCCAACGGAATGGTGATAGATGTGAATTTGCCAGTTGCCGGGTTAGGGATCCCTTGCAGCCTCCGTGCATTGGCAGCCGCCGATTTTGAGGATGAAGTGGGCTGCTGCACTGCATGAGCCCTGATGATGGCCCCAGTGGCGTCTCCTGCACAGCGAATGGTGTCGCTTCTGGTTATCGTCAAGTCCAGGTGCTTACAGCTGCTCACCACACCTTCAAAGCACCCAGTCTGACTGAGAGTGAGACTGCACTTTTGGAATCAAGACAACTCGTGCTTTGCATAAGGCGACAGCCCCAGCAAATTTGTCAATCCTGCTTTTCGTTTGAGGTGGAGGGCGTGACAAAGCTGCAAGCAAGAGTAACCGCCGCTGGGCTGTCATCATTTCGCCCGCTGCTTTTACAACTTTTAACTTGCAGCCCAGCTGCCTTCAAATGTTTGACACGATGCTTGTCGTCAAAACGAGCGAGCTGATATTTCTTATTATGTGACTTTGCAAGTGTGTGTCAAGCGCACGTGCGGAGCTGGCTCATGGCTTGCAGAAGCCAGTGCATGACTGCTACTGCCCTTTGAAAGCCGATGAATGCAGCATATGCGCTTCGCAGCTGGCACGGCCGACGGCCCTGTCAAGATGTGCTGAGGCGGCTTGCTCACCTCTAACGGCAGTCCAGAGCAAACATGATGCCAGTGAAAGAACTAGGAACGCATTTGCGGCGCGCGCACTGGTGATCCGTGAGCCGTCCAGCATCTTTGTACCTGATGGCATCCTGCCAACCTCAGTGGTGGGCAGAGGCGTGATTTCTGTCGGTAGACCACTGGGCTGCACAGACGCTTGGTTCGGTCATAAGAATGGGCTCTTGTGGGATTTGTATGGTCACAGTCAGACAGGCAGTTATTCCGCCATACAAAAGCGTTTCTAGCCGCGCCCGACAGCTCATTCGAATTTTGGCTTCAAATGAGCACATCGTAGCAAGCGGCCTTCTGTCTAGCCCTCTCCCGGAAGGCCGTTTGATGAGTTGTCATCGGGTCGGCAACTCTGGATGTATTCCCAAGCATGCACGACTTGCCCCGTTGGTCGCTCTCTTTTCTCTCATGCCAACCAGAGTGTGGTGTAAACGCGCATGTCAGAACGGAAACGCAGACTGGCGGCAGCTGCTACAAACGCAGGCCGTATCCGTGTGCCCATGAGAAACAGATAGGCTGAACTACTCGTTCAGACGAAGTCGAACAGTGCTACACAGTTTACGCAACACCACAACTTGTTCCTGCTAAGGTTATCTTGTGAACGTGCTTGCAACCACTTGCAACTTAGTGGTTTTGTCTCACTAGTCAGCAGATGGTTTAGTTACATTTCTCGTTCTTACCGCGGAAGTGGTATCGTCTGCCAGGTCTACGCTGATACTAGGACGCGAATTTGGCTCGGGTGCTGCCTTGTCTGCCGCTTGTTTTTTTCCAAGGTGCATGTGCTGGCCTTCCGCAACCACAACAAATGGCCATGCTGTTTCTGTTGGTGCTGTTTCTGCTGCAATAACAGTGGCATTGCCGACTGTGCTGGTGGACTGTGCCAGGCCATTGCAAATGCGAGAGGGCTTTTCCATCAGCACCAGTTTGATGTGTGTGGTAGACGTGTTTGGTCTGGTTGCCCATGGAGCTCCTCCTTCGCTTGTGACTCTCCCTTGTCAGCAGGAATGAGACAGAATTGCCTGCTACGACGGCTTGCAACTTACAGTTGCTCACACAAGCAAGAAAAGACCACATGTCCATACATGCCACATGCACATGCCCTGGATGCGGTGCCTGATGTAAGGCAAAGCACGTGATTCAACCTGGGTTCAACCAGTTATCCGCGGCTGTTCCGGCCACTTCACTCCAGTTCGCAACGAATTGCAGAGGTCCGGTAAAATCCATGCATGCATGCGACTCGCAATGCTAGCAAAACATTAACTTGAACGTATCTTTCGTATACATACATTGCGAATTCAAATGGAAGTACAACTGAGGCATATCTTCACAAACACTCTCCCGGGCAAAACAGTTCTATCTAGTCCGTCACACTCTCTCATGTAGCTCAGACATGTTTCAGACTGCCCGTGCTGTTCACCAGCAAGTTCAAAGTCCATGCACTGCGATCGCTCCAAATCTGTACGCTATGTACACTCAGGTTTGCTTGCATGAAATGCAGCTGCTCGTGCACGAAGAACACTTGGAGAGCTATCCAAGCAATGCAAGTGACATGGTGCTGTGCATTGTCGCCGCCCTCCATGGCATAAAAGCACATCACAAAAAAAAGAAGTTTGCCAGTTCTGGGACAATTTCACTTGTGGTAGTGTGAGATTTCGCCAGAGATTTCCCTTTCCCATCATGAAGGGAATATAAAACTGTTCTTCTACAACGTTCTACAACAGCACCTGGCTAGTTCGCAAGCTCAAGTAGATCTACAATTGGCGTGGGTGAAGCGGGACAGCAGCAAGCAAGCAAGCCGGCAAAACTATAAGTTCGATGCAAAGATTACTCCTAACTCGTAAATCGCTCAGTTGGCAACCTGGACGTCTTTGGTTTTGCCACAGTGTTTCACTCAAATAATTTAGCAGTGATTGCATTCCCTATCATGCGATTATGAAGTTCTGAGCGACTTTTGAGGCAGTCGCTCTGCAGGCTGGTGCCAACATAGAATGTTCCTTTTGCAGACCATGATCGATTGGCCTGACAGCTGGGAAGTCTGCACGCTTGTTTTCAAAGTGTACTAGCCTGTCTTGCTGCCTCGGCACACGTCCTGGGGTTCGTTTGTGACTAGGATGACAAATCCGACACGTTTCTATGAGGCAGCAGACCAAAACAGCACCTGTACATAACTGCGTAGTAGTAGCTTGGGTACGTTGAAGGCAGAATGATACCCAAGCACAACCCAAGCAGACACATGTTCCGCGAAATCATCGTATTCCCCTGATTAAGGGCAACCAACCTGCAGTGTCGTCCGTGAGTGCAAGCTATTTGTCTTCAAGTTCGGCATCAAGTTTTGGCGACGGTGGGCTTGGTGGTGCAGGTCGTGGTGGGCTGGATGGTTGTGGTGGTGGCAAGGTTGGGCTGAGAGGTTTTGGATTTGGTCTGGGAGGTGATGGTGGCGATGGCGGGCTGGGTGGCTGTGGAGATGGACTTGGAGGTAATGGTGGCGATGGCGGGCTGGGTGGTGGAGATGGTGGCAACGGTGGGCTGAGAGATTTTGAATTTGGTCTGGGAGGTGATGGTGGCAATGGCGGGCTGGGTGGTGGTGATGGTGGCGATGGCGGGCTTGGTGGTTGTGGAGATGGGCTTGGAGGTGATGGTGGCAACGGTGGGCTGGGTGGTTTTGGATTTGGTCTGGGAGGTGGTGGTGGCAATGGTGGGCTGGGTGGCTGCGGAGGTGGGCTTGGAGGTGATGGTGGCGATGGCGGGGTGGGTGGTGGTGAAGGTGGCAACGGTGGGCTGGGTGGTGGTGGCTGGCTCGAAGGTAAAGGCGGTGAGGGCGGAGTTCGTCGTGATGGTGGCATTTTAGACAGCGTCGGTGGTGATGGTGGCGAGGGTGATTCTTCTGGCGATGGCGGCGAGGGTGATACATTTGGTGATGGTGGCGATGGTGATTCTTCTGGTGATGGTGGCGGCGGTGATGGTGCTTTTGGTGTTGGCGATGTCTCCTTCCGCGCTGCCTGTGCGCCACCATTTCCGCTGGGCTCAGAGCCGGGGGCACAGTCGTCCGGGGCATCAGCACGACACACCTGTCAAGCAATGAGCAGAGACAGTGTAATCATCATGGATTCGAAAGTGTGAACGGACAACATTTGTTTACTGGTGTTGACCAGTCCGCGATGCAACCATCGCCACAGGAGCATCGCATGCAGCGCCTGCCGGCTTGTGAGTCGCACCTGTGCCGTGGCACCGGCAATCGACGCTCCATCGGCCAGACGCACAACCCAGTTCGATTGGCCGTCCATGCGCTCGCCTGCACCCAGCTTGGCTAGCCGCCGGCTGCGACTCCAATCGCCCGAACTTTTCTACGAGCACAGCAGGTGTGAGGTCGCTGATGCACAAGCAATAAGCAAGCAAAATGAGTCAACCGCCTCAACCAACTTGCTTGAGTGAGGTTAGGATGTGATGCATCCTAAACGATTACTGCATGACGATGGCTTAGCGAAGCGCACCACTGTGATTGCTATGGCGATCACCTCTGAGTGCACCACCAGCTTGTAAGCACTGTCGTAGTCACTTCCAGCGTCCCTCTCCCAGCCGATTGGTGCGATGTAGGATACGTACAGGTCGGGCCCAGAGCCGGTCAGCAACAAATAGTTGCTAGCAGTTGTGGCACGGGCTGGCAATCGAACGTTCTGCCAATCACCTGCATCCGCAAGCAAAACAGACACACTCGACCGGTCAGGAACCACAGTCGACAGTTGCACGCTTGGGGCCATGACCATGTATTTGCATCATGCAGACACATGCACATGCATCAACCTCACCTCCGGACAGAGAGTCAATATTCAAGGTCTGCAGTGCGTTGCTCCAGCCCAGTAAGTGTGACTGGTAGGCGTTGTTGCAGAAGTATCCATTGGCATTGCTCATGACAGAGGTTTCATCACCGGCATCCATGTTGCCCTGCACACCACCAACCACGTTGCACATTGCAAGCATGTGTTAGGAAGGAGCACTGAGTTTTAGTGAGTAGTATTGATAGTTAGTGAGGAGTACAAGGCCACCATGATGCGCAGTGTGTTGTTGCACAGCGCAACTTCCAGCCCCTCTCCCTTCTCACCAGGTCTGCATGGCCCAGCCCCAGGTTGTGCCCAACCTCGTGGTGCAGGCCACGTGCGTTGAAGTCTGTCATCCATGTGCGGCAATTCCGGTTCGGCGTGTCAGGCCCCGGATTGTTTGTGAAGCATCCCTGCAGGCAAGAGCTGTAGTTTGTGGTGGAGTGCTCCACAATATTGGGAGAGATAGTGTACGCGCAACTCGGCCATCTTAGCTAGGCAGTAGCTTCTGCACATCACTGACTACTAGACTCTGACAAGTAGGTGGGCTCATGGGCCATCCAGGCCTCGTGCAGATGCATAGGAATCGTCAATCGTCAGCACAAACCCACAGACATGTTGAAGGTGACACATTCTAGCGCAGGCGTTCATGTACACAACGCCAAGCACCCTGCTCACCTGGCGAGCCATTCCGTTGAAGTTGCATCCCGGAGTGCCAGAGGCAAACACAAGGATCTTGATCGCGTAACGTGACATGTCAATGCCAAGCACCTGCATGCATCCATACACCAGCCACACAACTTATGGTATATGTGTCCAGTTGCGTGGTTGCTGTGCACTCAGTACCACATATCAGCGTTTCCACGATACCACAATACCACAGTCGCCTCGCACCGCAAGGGTGACACAACCACAAGGAGCAGCACACTGGCATCAGTGTAGGATACGTTAACAAGCTAAATCAGCCCCATGCACTTTGGCCAGGGGCTTTCGTGATGCAGAACGTGCAGTAGCAAAAGAGTAAGAAAAGTGCCACACACTCACATTGGCCACGTAATCCTCAGCTTCCTGTCCTACAGGATCCAATGCGCAGTTGACTGTGTTGCCCCTGCAGAACTCTTCAGAGCGAATGGGCACTGGCTTGTCCAAGACCAGGTTCTCGCTAGGGTCTTCGTTGAGCTGCAGGGCGTTGAACGAGCACTGCCCGAAGAAGCTCTGAAGGGAGCGCGGGTCACCCATCACTTTTGTGGTGATTTCCTGCAAGGGAAGGAATCTCATCCTTGAGGCCATGTAACCAGGGTGTTGGGCGGTGGTGCATCCCATAGTTACAAGTAGCGAGAACTAACCTGGTTTGACATGGATGGAATGTGTCCGCACAGATCCAGGGGGATGGTAATGGAAGTGAACCTTCCTGTTGCGGTAGCTGACTGCAGCTTGCGCGCTTTGGCCGACGCTGTCTGCTCGCTGTCGTTGTCGCTGTGCACCGCTTCTCTCGCATCGCCTCCTGAGGCACTCATCAACAGATAGCACGACAACGTGTTAGATGTATTTGTTTATGTTGGAGGAAGTGTTCCTGCACACTCCAGCACTGCAGCGGGCGTGTCCAGCTGCCCGTCCGGACGTCAAAGCGAGCCAATAAATTGCGTTGCCATTTCTTAGGAGTCAAAACATGATCGGGGCAGCGGCCATCACCAGCACTACCTGGTCCGTAGCTGCCACGGATGTACGTGAGTAACCGCTAAACTGGCTCACCTTGTTTGCGATTGACCAGCCCACTTGCCGAGTGACTGGCCAGCGTGTTCATCGCACGTATTTCACCTGATGATGCAGCACGAAGGCAGGGCGGTGCAAGCCGACTGGACTCACAACAGGGGGTGGTAGCACGTGTAGCCCGCCAAGGAACAACGTATGGCTCGGCACCGCTTCTGTATATTTTTTGTAACCTCATGCACCATCGCTGCAGCATGGCTCAGCGCTATTGGTAAGGGCGCTTCAGAGAGGCAAAAGGGCCTGCCCACCTTTTCTGGCGTGCGCCTCTTGTGACCCAAGAGCGATCCACAGCAAGCATAGCGCAGATGCTGCCTTTTGAATGTGGCACAAAAGCTGCCGCGTACGCCGCTGCGCTCGCTGGTGCATTTTCTGGTGAGCTCAAAATGGCCGCTTTTTGAGTCTTGGCTGCAGGCCCCACGGCAAGCTGCAGCTGACGCGATGCTCGACAGGCCCTTGTTTACTGGCCGTGAATATGCATGGCCTTACGGGCAGGACTGCAGCAAACAGAGGTTTATCACACTGATCCCAGTCAGACAGCAGAAACCACCCATGGGCGCTGGGCAGTCGGTCAGGACTTTTACGGCGCTTTTGGTGCTGGCCAGTGCACGCCATTGGCTTTCTCTTCTGCTGCTCAACCATCGGTTCTGAAACAAGGCTGCATTTATCAGGTCAAACGCGGTTACTAAACCCACAGCGATTGGCTCAGTGCACAAGGCGAGCCACACACCCTCGGTGCCGCTACAAGCCACGCATCTCGGCAAACAATCCGAGGCATTTCCTTGAACGTGTGACGTGGTGTCTGGCTTCTGCTTGTCATCTGAAGCTGACAGCTTTAAAACAAAAAGGATTTTCTGTGACGGCTGTCGAGCCTGGCATCCTCGTGCACATCCCACGAGTAACCTAGCACGATACACGTTCCGAAGCATGCCGGCCATGCAAGAATCTGTCTTTTGCCACGTAATGATCCACCTTGCAGACTCGGTGGTATTCCCCTCTACGTGCTAGTGGTGTGCAACACTGTTCTAGAATTTGCGACAGTGCGACAGGGCCATACGGGGTTGGACTCCGATTTGGCGACAGTAAGCAGGGGTTTTGGCGATAGACGGTTTCTGCGTAGCTATAATGTAACCATTCAGTTGCATGAGAAGTAATGGACCCTTTCGTGGCCATTTGGAGAGCATGTAGGCACCGAACAGCCAGGTTGTGCACCATAACATGCAATGCAACAGCGATGAGGCACAGGACCTCGATGATTGTGCGCCCAGTCAACTTGTGCATGCACTCTGTGGTCTATTCAGCTACTTGGGGGCCTCATATCTCAGTATTGGGGCAACATGCAGAGAGACATGCAAGCAAAGAGTCACCAAAAGCCATCCCGGCCCACGCCGCGTGAACACCTGTTGCCTTTTATGTTGTAGCGGCTTATTGCTGACGCGAGAGCTCCTGCAATCGCTCTCCGCCAGGTGTACGGTCGAAAAAACGGTTTGAATCGCGGCCCATGTCGGCAACACGCAGAAGATGGAAACTCGGAGTATGAAGGGCCTCCTAAATGCTCGAGTGGCACCTGCTTTTTTTGAGGGCGTTTGGTTCAGGTCAATGTCAAGCCTGAACAGCCCAACAGAGACCTGGCTGTACCGTCTTGGGGTCTTGGGTGTCCTGGCCTGACAAGCCCGGGATAAGTCTTAGGGAGTCTGGGCCTGACAAGCAGCCAATGGCACAGCAAATGTCTTCATGTGCTTGTTCAAATGCCATGGATGCCAGTTGCTTACACCGGCATACCAGTCGGCAGCTTGCCAACACATACATACTCTGGTATACGCATGCGTGTTATTGTAGACCATGTACACATTGAAGACCTGGTATCGGGGACCTCCCTCCCCTCTCCACTCTCAACCCTTTGTGTTCTCCCTTTCATTCAACTTTGAACAGGGTCTAGATAGTATACATACTTAACACTAAAGTTCAAGAAAGAAGAAGGCCAGCAAGAAAAGCGACTGGAGTCAGTAAGGGAGGGACGGGTGGCCATTGTGCAAGCGTGTTCCTGAGGTGTACCCAGGTGTACCCAGATGTATTCATATGTCCACATGGCGCTTAGCCGAGTTGCGTAAGCGACAAGGGTATGGATAGAGCTCCTGCAGCCCCGAATGATGCTGTGTTTGGGTATGCGAGACTCTGGATGTCTGAGATTAGCACTTGGGACCTCTCATCGCGTATGGGTGTCCATCACAGTGTGTCGTGCCGCAGACAAGAGAACGGATGTAGCCACTTCTGCAGTTGCTGTGGCCAAGGGACCAGGACGTAGCCCGGGTGAGCGACAAGTGGTGTGCGCATCCAGGAACCTGCACAACAGGTGGAGTTGAATGGTCACAACAAGAGCTGCCTGTGGGCATGGTGATAGCGCAGTGAGCGCGAATGGCAAGTTTGTTGTCAGCAACAGCAGCTGCCATGTGGCAACAGAAGGTGATGGCCACAAGATCAGGTGTTGCGCCAAGAGCATGTGAGTTGCATAAACCTACACCACACTACAAACAACAACAGGACATGGTCAGTGACGCACAGCATGCCGCTGCATCCCCAGAGCCCCATACATCCAGCGCAAGACCCAGAGACTGCCCGTACATGGCTGCCGCAAGCCCAGTGTATAACCAGACACTCAGGAATCCGGAAATTCAGGTCAAGTGTCTTGCTTCAACAGTAGCATGCCAGGTGCAGACCAGGTGTATACCTTGCAGATCTCAATGTGCAGAGGCGTTGCTGACGGCGTTGAAAGAGCCATGCATCAGGGTGGATGGACCTCTCCATGTGTATGCGTACCAATACCTACAGAGCCTGACACGCACAGGCACAGCACGCGTTGAGGCGTCAGTTTGCAAGACCATCCGGCCACTCACCGACAGAGCGTGTTAGTTTGAATTCAAGTCTTCTGGCCCAATCCGGAATCAGCAGCCTCTGGTCAGTGACTGGTTGACTCAGTGCTTAGACACTCCCTTAAACGTGCTGCCCCCAGAACTTGACTCGACGAGGCTTAAGGCACCTTCTCCTGTCCAGGTTTTGGAGACTGGTCCTCATGCCCGCTCGCTGCTGCTTATCAAGTGCCGGAGCGGCCTGGCAGGCATATATGAGGCGCACAAGCGAACCAAGCTTGTTGGTGGTGTCCTACCCAACTACCACATGTGGTACCAGACATGGCAGGTCGACACCAGAGTCACTATGCTGACACCTGCAGGACCAATTCAACCCATTGCGGTATGCATTTTGCGTATAAAAGACTGTGTTGGGCCTGTTGACTGACGGTAATGTCGCATTCTGGGCCTTACTTCATATTACCAGGCACTAGTGCCTGGTTCTTTGTATTTACACACCATTTCCCCATCTTAATGGGGAAAAAAAAGAAGTTTGCCAGTTCTGGGACAGTTCTTGTGTGAATAGGTCTGTATTACCGCC
>QAXH01005920.1:0-11808 GCA_004335635.1 Chloromonas sp. AAM2
ATATGTATTTGGCTCACGTCGTGCGTTTGTGGTCGTGTTCAATACTGCATCATGATATTTGAAAAACCAAGCCGACCGTTGTGGGTTGGGTTCGGCGCTATAAAGAAACAAGTGAATGGGAGTGGTAAAGCGAGATAACAGCTTGAGGCCGAGCAAGCGCTGAACGACCCTGCACATTGTGTGCAGGGCTGCACAAAGGAGACAATCAGACACTAACATGACAGTTGACTGTAGGGGAGACGACTGATGTGTCCGTTTTGTGGATGCAATCAGGCGGATGGGTGTGGGAGACATGACATTTGACGATGAACATTGAGGCATGCATATTTTCAGGCCCCTTTCTTGGTCTAACGAGGTTTGCGGTCAGGATAGCACCTCGAGGGGTGACCACCACCATTACTATCGCGGTGTGTCGCAATCCCCTTCACATGTAGGTTGGACGGGCTGCAGTCCCTCCCCTCATGCGAACCATGTACTTCGTGCTCAGGATTGGCATATCTGATTGCGTCAAGGAACCCGTCACAGGACTTGAAGCAAGAGAGGCACCACGGAAAACACAGAACGGGTTGGGTGCCCTGGCTTACCCCTACTGACCTCCTGACCTACCCTGAATAAGGTTGCTCTAAATCAAAAACAGGTTTGTTTACTATATACTACACCTTAGCCAGTGCCGGTACAGCCGCTGCAGAGTGTCCACTGCAGCGGGCTCCTCATACGGCTCACACCACCTACAGTGGGCACCATAAAGTGTAGAGCAGTCAAGTCATCACATAAGGCTCCATCTCTTACCATAAGTTGGTGTTATTACCATTGCTACTCAGGTTCAGGTTTGATGTACTGCCTTGCTGACCTTACTGCACGGTAGATTCACCGGCACATGGCATTGACAGGGTTGACCAAACGCATCGCTCTGAATTCAACTGTAAAGGATTGACGCTCGAGATGTCTGGCACGCAGCAACATGCCCCAAACCACTCGGACTGGTAGAAACGTATCTTCACGCTTGAGGTGCTTGGCATGTGAGCAACATGTCCTATGTCCTAGTCATTTGAGTCACTGCATGCATGACTATTCACTGACTGCCTTACCATCAGAGATGACCTGGTCCCAGCCCTTACCTGCCGCCCTTGCCCCAATCGTTGTGTGGATCCATGCATATGAGCGTGCCTGATGGCAGAGGGTACCGCCCTGCTTGAGCCCCTGATGCCGCGCCCTGCCCTGTGCTGTTATGTTCCAGACCTAATGCAACGTCTGGCTGCAAGTGCTTGTCATCAGGGGCTGGGGGCAACTGCCTATCAACGTCTGGCTGCAAGTGCTTGTCATCACGGTCGGGCTGTGACTGCTTGTTATCGGGGTATGGTTGTGGGGCTAGCTCAGGTGTCGGTTGTGAGGGCCGAAGGGAGGCTGGCTGGGCGGTGTTATGCCGGTGCACAGCAGGCGGTGGTTCAGGGGTGGGTGGGCGGGGCGGGCAAACACGGTATGCGGCCTCTGGCTGACGGGCAACCTGCATGTGTAGTGCAGGCAATGGACACACTGTGGTGGTGGGCTGCCAACAGAGACATGCAGCCACTCTTAGCGTGCAACCCAGCCAAATCTCAAGCTAACCAAAGGGCTTTTTAGGGACCTGTAGTCTGTCATGCTAGCCAGATCTGGCAGGGTCTTGCTTGTTCAGAAGGGCGCCATGGTACGTTGGAGTGCTACAGACACTTGTGACATGAGATTTCAAACCAGGGGTCAAAACAGAGTCAGTGCTCTCAAGCAGTACTCTTGCCCTGAATGGGAATTCGCACTACCGACCCTTACAATGTGGGTTTTTGCCCAGTTCTGTATTGCCCTAACCCAAGCGCACCGACCCACCAGTCCCAGGCTGCGTGTGATGAAGTCATAGGACACAAGGAAGACACCGGGGGCCAGAGAAACGTCCACACATGACGCGTGTGGTGCCCGAGCAGTGTCACGTGCGGCATGTGATGATCCGGCCCCTGCTTGACCATGGGGTTCAGGGCCTCTAAGCAGGTCCTGTAGCTGGTCATAGGTGATGGTGGAACTGTGCAGTGAAACCACGCATGCATCATGCAAAGTGAATGATGCGTCATAACAACCTCAAAGGTCAGTCCAAAGGACAAGCGGCACGTGCTACAGCAGCGAATGGTACGTTCAACATTACGACACAAGCGATGCAGCACAGGCACTAGCTGTAGGAGATGGGACGTGCGGTGCCAGGCACACCAGGCCAGTGCATGCACAAACTGATGACTGCAAGTACGGCAGCCGTTCAGGTGGCTCTGTGAGAGCTTCTCGCCAAGACTGATACACCCCTTGCGTTCGGTCGTGGCCTCTGGGCTATCAAAGCTTCTGTGGTTTGTTCTATCAAAGCTTGGTGAAAGGCAGACCTGAACTGAACAGCTTGCATTGTTCTGGTCAGCCCCGGCCAGCCCCCAAAGACCAACATCATGGAAAGACTTGCATGCACATGCTTGTCACTCATCACTCACTCTACCACCACGTGCGTAGTTTGAGATGTCAGGCAGCTCTGAACCTTTCCTCCTCGTTCACGAACCTGCACTGACACAGCCACAAAAAGAGCTCCTGCAATCGTGCCATTGACTTGTCAAGCATTTGAGGGACAACGTGCCCATGCAAGCCAACACAGTTCCCTTTACTCTGTATGTTGCTGTGTGTGAGGCGTCCGTGAACACTATGAAATGTTTCGTAAATGCAGACGTTGTTACGGCCACCCACAGTTGACATCACACTGTCATCACACTGTATATGAGAAAAGTGTTTATATTTGGTATTGTAAGATAAAGGTCAAACATGACATGGACTTGTTGAACCTTGCATCCACTGTCTTACTGGCCGCTACTGACGTTTCTCTCGTACCTTGGCCATCATCTGCTGGTCGTGTGTGCGGCGCTGTATCAGCAGGTGGCAACCACTGAACACACCTTGTCCCTGCATTGAGGGGCATTAAAGGCTCATACATGGTGGTCTAGCGGATAGCAGAGCGTGGCCGAAAGCTACACAGCGTGCCTGAACCCGTTCAACAAGATTAATCACTCCCGATCCGGATCCTGCAAACTACCAGCCAGAGGTGCCCCAGCATTTCCCATCCCATACCTGGAACTTGATCATTCCTACATCCCAAGTTGCAATCCTTCGTTTCCACCAAAACCTAGGTACACAACACAGCCTGTGACTCCTCACCTGCCCTGCCTCAGCGCTGCCATGGGGCCCCATTCTACGTGCTCTAGCCTTTGGGCCCAGTCTGGATGCTAGGGCAGTCTGACTGGCTGATGCTGGCTCATGAGCGTCTGATGCTGGCTGATGCTGGCTGATAGGAAAACTGGCTGGTGGAAAACGGATAACGTCACCGTTGGTGCCGGTACACCGTGTAGCGGGCTGGGAAGGGGTGATGGCAGACTGGCAAGTGGCTGATGGGTGGTGCGTGGGTGCATGGGGGACACGGGGGTGGTGCATGGGCTGTGGCTGTAAATGCGGGGCAGTGGTGGGTGGGGCAGACGTGTGACATGGCTGGTGATGAGACGGCCGGCCGCTCGACTGCATGGGGAGCATGGGCTGGGTTAGTGCAAGTGTCTGAGTCGGTGATATGAGCTGAGAGGTGATGAGCTGAGTTACAGGTAATGAGTGTGGGATCAGTAACGTAGCCTGCGTTGCCTGGGTGCCCTGTGTGGCTAGGCGTTGATTGTCCAGTGCATCGTGCATGGCGTGTGGTGATACATGTGGGTCTGGCGGGTGTTGCAGCTGTGGTGGGACGGTTTCCAGGTGGTTGTTGTTGTTGTTGTTGTTGGCCAGCTGAAGCCTGATAGTGACCAGCGGTTGGCCTGCGGGGCTCAGAAGGAGCACGATGCCATCACCTGGGAACAACTGCAAGGGCCACACAGGCACAACAGACAGGCATGGTGTAGATGCATTGCAGTGCTTGCAACAAGTCAAACTCAAGGAATCTCTTCGAAAAACCACACAGGTCGTCATGGGTTGGGTTCAAGGCCGTAAAGAAACGGTTGACTCTTCTGTAAACGACCATGAACTTGGTTGCAACTGTGGCATGTCATGTTCATGCAATGGAATGGGATGTGAGAGCAAGTTTGGGGTACTATCCGTCCAGCAGTGTTTGGCAGAGAGAAGACTTCATCACATAGAAATTTGGCTTCCTTGGTAGTTGGCATGTAGAAGGTGATTAACATGCCTTTCAGGAAACAGACACAACTGCCAGGCCCAGTTTCAAAAAAAAAAAAGATGTTTGCCAGTTCTGGGACAATTTCCTGGAGCAGCACTGGAACCAGTGTGGCGGTAGGCAAGCCCGTGAGAGCAGGGTTCATGTCACAGTACATGGTCCAGGGCTAGGAAGGGAGGCAGGAAGGTATGACACTATAGTTACAGCAGGTGAGGCAACTTGATCATTCGATCACTTCTCAAACTAACACAGGCACACCGTGCCGCCACGTGCATGTCATTACATGTTCCAACACATCCGGACACCAGCTCAACTGCCAGCACGAGGACTGGCCCACATTTTCAGACATTCTCCTACCTGAGCCGTTTGATTTCCGGCCAAGGGCCTCAGCTGTCCGCTAGCTGATGACACGTGGCAGGGTTTGAGAGCGGTCGCATTAACGCCGGCATCGCTTCTTGCGATCCGAACATGCTCCCTGCTGACGTGAGGGTTGGTTATGCCAAGCAGAGGGTTGCGACCGATCACAAAAACATCCCCGGGTTCGAGGGTTCGCCTGGCGAGGGTGCCATCTGGAGCTGCGTGCACCACCTCAAGGCCTTGCATCCTCGCAATAGTTGCGTCCCATGGATGGCGTTTGCCGCATGGACCTTGCCATGCTTGCTAGGCGCTGTGAGCTTTTTGTGCTCCGAGCTTGAACTTCTTGTGCGCTGAGCGTGCTGTCAGGTGCATCACACTTGCTTCGTTTCAGGCGCGTCACACTTGCTTCATTTCAGGCGCATCACACTTGCATCATTTCGCTGTCATTTCCTGGTTCAAATTGTGTTCAAATTTGCGTGAGGCGCTGAAGTATTGCTGTGGAGCCCATGCCAGCTGTATGCTGTCTGCTGTCAACAGCCATCGTCTGGTATCATTTAAAGCTGAGCATTCGAGCATGCCATTCGCAACTCACCGGCGCTGCAGTGGGATTTCTTTGGTACGCCCCTCGCTGCCCATTGGGGCCATGTAAACCCATGCTGCCTCCGCATCCTCCTCTCCTGCTGCTCGTGCAGGTCTTGCTCCCACTCAACAGCTGATCTCGTGCTCCCACTCATCAGCTGATCCAACAGCTGCTGCTTCTCCTGCCGCTTCTCCTGCTTCTCCTGCTGCTTCTGCTGCTTCTCCTGCTGCTTCCGCTGCTGCTTCTGCTACTGTTTTTCTGCTGCTTCTGCAGCCTCTCCTGCTGCTTCTGCTGCATCTCCAGACTGCCAGTCTGTGCAACTCCTTGTGCTTCTGACCCTTGAAGCTCTGGTTGATGTGCAGCGGTGTGGCTGCACAATCGACTAGGCCTGATGGCTCTTCTTGTGTCCCTTCCTCTAGTCTTTGACCTTAACTTAGACGGCTCCGTCCTGTTTTGTACTGAGTTGGCCTGCCTTGTCTGCTTTGTTCCCCGCGTTCGTTTTACTTCCTCGCTCAGGGCGGTGCCTATCCCGTTCCGTGTCCTCTGACGGCTTCCCTGGTGCAAACATATATACATGGGTTCCAGTAATTGCCACACTGAGGCGAATGGGATGTTAAAGCTGAAGCAGATGGTAATGGTGGTTTGAGGGCAGTTGGCCATGTGCTGGAAGCCAAGATCGCTGGCGAAGCCAAGTCTATCGGACATAAGGTAGCCATAGAGGTGCCCAAACTGGTATGGCTGCTCGTGGAGGCGTTTTGATCTGAAGCTGATGGTGGCCGGAGATGACGTCAAGACCAGCCGGCACGTCTCACATCTCCGTGCCATTCATGTGTCCCGCCGGCGGTCGTATAGAAGGCGTGCCGGCGTGGTTTCAAAGAAGCCCAGAGTGGGCTGTTCAGTCACATGCTCAGGTTGGTGGACGAGCTGATGCCTGCAAGTGACACACACAAAAACTGTCCCAGAACTCGCTTCTGTCACGTGCTATATATCGACGCCGTCGCTCTCTGCTCGTCCGCTTCCCCTTTACGGCTAGATTCCCCTAACTAAGAGAAGTTTTTAGCAATTTGCGCAAATAGCTGATGTTTGCGTTGGACGTGCTTTCTGTTGTGCACTCCCTCGTAAGCGTCAGTCATGTGGGTCTAAGGACTGTGTCTGTGATACTCAGACACAAGAACTGGCAAACACCTTTTGTTTTTGTGCCCACCTCTGTGATCAATTTCAGCATTTATGAGCGTTCTCATGCGTAGTCCCAATCGGAGTCACAATTTCACGAGAGGGGAGGGATTCCAACCCGTCCAACCTACAGTCAGGTGGTTCAGCCCTGGTCAGGTACCTTGTTTTCTTCAGAAAAGTGCAGACGTGGTCGACTGCAAAACAATCGTTCTGTTTTGCGTCAGCCATTGCACCAAACTCAGCAAGGTCGATGGTACACAAAACATTGAACCTGGAGTTGATAGCCCGCAGGATAAACCGAACTAGACACCAGTCTGACACAAAAAACTGTCACATATTCATGGTTTACTGACACACAAAGGTTCCTGGCGGTACTACAGACCTATTCGCACAAACTGTCCTAGAACTGGCAAACTTTGTTTTTTGCTTCGTAACACATGGAAGAGTGTTTCAGAATACCCTGAGTTCGATCTAGCCTAAGCCTGCGGGCAACCAGTGTCCCGCTCTGAGACCAGGAACGTACGAGCCAAGGCGCAGGCCAAGCGTTGTTCGCCAGTATTGAAAAGCAACTACCACTACCAACGTGGAATGAAAAGAAGCACGGATGAAAAGAACACCCAGACGAGAGCTTGCGATACCATCACAACAGCACTCTTGTATGCATTTGGAATTGTGGCACCTAGCATCAATCATAGGCGCCGGCTGATTGCCAAATGATTGCCGTTGATTGCAAGGGTCAGTTTACTACTTCAAAACACACGCAGCAGGACTGAGCTTCACACAAGAATCGTCCCAGAACTGGATATATATCGGGTCATGCCGAGAGACAAGGATGCAGGAGGTGAGAGAAGCAGCGCTCTGACAGAGAGTCAAATGCTGACCTGAGGAAAGCCTCTTGGATGCCCGCAATTTTCATGGCCGCCAGGGCTTTGACTGCCTGTCTACATGCAGCAGTGTTGCCCAGCACTAGGCACACACCCTAGCATAGCAGGTAGCCGGTCTTCACCAACCCCCACGCTGGTACCATCTCTATAAGATGGTGATACACCTTGGGCTCATGAACACATTGCATACGCAAACCCTGCCAGTCTAGCGATTGACGTCCATTGCATGCCCATCCGTTGCCCTTGCATGCTGCTGTGCCCCCACACCTTGCAGCATGCAAACAGGCAAGACATCATTCGATTGTCACCATCCACTTTTTATCATTCATTACGTCTCACCTCGCGCCTTGCCCAAACTATGCTTTGGGCAGATTTTGGCAATGTCATGATGATGATCATGATGACCAGCCTGCGCCTCTGCCCTGTCATTCCTCCAAGATCACGGCTGCATCATGCATGTGCGCGCAGAGGTTGCTGTGCTGTGAGGAAAAGCATGTACCCCTGATCGCCCATGTCCTGCAGTGCGTGCCCCGCATCCACAGGATCAACATCACTATCATCGTACTTCCACCACTGCCATTGCACCGCGCCCGTCGCGGCAGGCGTTGCTGCTGCTACAGGCGTGAGGGCGTAAGCGACGTAGTGCCCGGATAGGGGCGTGAGGCCCCTATGGCACACTGCCCCGTGCAGACGGTACGTTGCCAGCTTGGATAGCGCAGGCAGAGCGGCGGCAGAATTGTCTTGCTGCCGGCCCGCCTTAACACCGCACCCGTTCCCGCCACACCCCACCACACCGCTGCCAGCCGAGGTCCCGCCCTGCCGCCGCGCAGCTTGAGCTGTGGATTGATTGGCAACCGGCCGAAGCACAGGTGCGTCCCCGGATGGTGCGGTTGCTCCCCGCAGCCCGCTTGCCGCCACCTCGGTACCATTGCCGTTACCGCTGGCAGCGCACCCCATGGGCGCAGCCACTTCTTCGTCGTCCTCTACCACTGCCACCTTGTGCGAGGTTGCGTCATCATCGGATCGCGGTGCATGGCTGGTGGCAATTACTGGTGGGCTGTTGCTGCGGGCGCGGCCCTCGTTTGCCCAGCGGCCAGAGGCTGTGTCGGCCTCCGCACCGCCCTGTGCTCCCTCACCGTGGTGCCCCTTGGTGAGGCCCTCCGCGGGTTGGTGACAGCCGTCGCCCTGATCACCATCCAGCATGCTCTGCATCAGGTAGGTGACAGGCCGGATGTCAAGGCTGGGTAAAGACTGAAGCTCCAGGAAAAACAAACGCAACGGGATGTCAAAGCAGGCTGAACAACGAAGTGCATGTAAAAATGGATGACTGGTAGCTGGAGCGTACGGACAACCACAAACAGCACATACGAAACAGCAAGATTTCTTCCTGTCATTGTGCCACGCTTGTCTTTTTGGGTTTGGTCCTGCCACCACGCTCACGTCTAGTTTGCACGTCATGACCGCAGTTTCCATACCTTTCGCATTGCCTGCTGCATTTCCTCTTCCTCCTGCTGGTGGTGCTGGTGCTGGTCCATGTTGCTCAGCTCAATGGCCTTGCGCAGCTGCTCCTCCTCCTCCTCCTCGTCCAGCAGGTCAATCACCTGTGGATCACATCCGCACATGCACACGTGACGGTACATGTGGTGCAGTCAACAGTTCTGCTTGCCCCCGTTGAGCAGTCCTCCTCCATCTGATGGACATGTAGCAACAACAACAAATAACATGAACACACGCCACAGCTGTCACATATGATACCTTGCCGCAGGTCGTTGCATCTGAGTTACGCTGCCATAACATCAACTGCACCTTGGTGCGGCTGCTGAAACCATGAACCACGGCAGGCAGTAACTTGCTCTACATTTTAATTTGGCATTCTGTCTGGCCACAAAGAACCGGCAGGCCTCATGGCCTTGCTAATCCCACTGCGACCGCATCACAACCACTTCACGACCGCATTACAGCAACATCACAATCGCTTCCTAATCCTGGCCATGCCCGTGCCCATCCCGCTCACCACAGGGCCCTGGTTCTCCTGTTCCATGACTTGTGGCGGGTTCAGATGGTAGCCCTCCTTGTAGCCGTTTTCAGGAAGATCCAAGGCTTCAAACACAGGCCGTTCCGAGCCCTGTCTGGTTGGAGTGTGCGCCTCCTCTCCTTCCCCCTCTGCCACCTGCTCCCCTTGACCACCCATGTACAGGGGAGGTGAGGGTGCCTCTGCTATGACATCAGGATGCAGACTGCGCTCAGCTGACAATGAGTCGAAGTTGGGCACGGTGGGGGGTCTGTCGGGGTAGTATTCCAAGGGTTGAGACCACTGCTGTTCGTGGTGCCATTCCTGCTGCGGCTCCACCTGCTGCCGAAACCTTGACAACTGCGCTACGTACGTTGCTGGATGGCCGTGTCTGGCCGTACCTAAGCCGTTGTTGGGGTCGTTTTCGACGTTGCCAATCGCATCATGACTGCGCTCTGTTGGTGTGTGAACGTGCCGCAACCATGCACCTCCTGCCGTTCCAGCTGCAGATAAAACACCAGCTACTGCCTGGCCTCCCAAACTGCCAGCATGCACATCCTGGCCTTCAGCTTGTGCAGTAACTGGTGCGCTGTCCGCAAGCAGCCGGACAGCCGCTTGAACATCCATCGTATCCAACGGCGGGACGTCTGCCAAGCTTGCTGCAATGGCACGCTGCATCTCCTCCTCAAAAGGATCCACCACCCCTGCTTCCTCGCCTGCACCCTCTGTCCTGTCGTGACCGTCAGGTGCGGCCACATGGGCCTTCGCATTAGCGGCAGTAGCCTCCTGAAGACTCAAGGCAATGGCTCTCTCCAACTCAGAGTCGGTTTCTTCATCCATTGCCATCCCTTGTGCTGCATTCCCACCCGCACCGGAGCTCTGTGCACTCCCTGCCTCTCCTTCATCCCCACCTTCCGCTTCCTCCTCCCCCTCGTCCCGCCCTTCACCCCCCTCGTCCTGCCGTTTCTCCCCCAACTGACCACGTGCTGCTGCACCCCAGCTCGAAGAAACATTGGCCGCGGCTGCAGCTGCGTGGGTGGGCAGGCACGGCCGCTTCGCAACCGGAAGCTCGCCCCCGGCAGCAGCAGCGGCAGCCAAACGGTTCTTCTTATACTGTCCGCTCAGCGCCTGCGCAACTGGGTTCAGCTGGCTACGGGGTACTGTTGCTCCCATCCTTGTACCACTGGTGACGTTGTCATACGAGCCCTGGCCTGCACCACCTAGCAACTTTCCCATCGGTGCAGCGCACGTAATTGTCTGATGCTGTACCAGGCCTGGAAAACGAGCCCCTGTTGCATCCCTAAGCAGGAAGTTGGTGGCTTCATTAGCGGTGTGGTGGTGTTGTGTTGGAGAGGCTATGGAGTCACGAGCCCCGCCCAGTAGCCCTCCTTTTGGCGCACGCGATGGGGCAGCGGTGGCTTCTGGGGATAGGGTCAGCTGAGGCCCGAGCTGTGAACCTAACGATCCATCATGCGCGGAGTGATAGCTTGCAGAGGTGGTGCTTGAATTGCGCCCCTGCAGCCCGCCGTCAAGTGAATCGGGGGCTGTGCTGTTTGGCTGGCTAAGACCACCACCACCACCATCTGCACCAAGCTTGGTGGTGGCCCCACCCAAAACAGGATTGGCCGCCAGGTGGCCCATCGGCTGGCCAAGCTTTGAAGGCGTGGCTGCTGTATTGAGACTGCCGTTGTTGTTGATAGCGACGACAGGGCATTGTGGTAGTGGTGAAGAGGATTGCTTAGGCTGCTTAGGGGTTGGTTGGGACCCAGGGGGAAGAGGGCAGGAGGCAGTGGGGCGGATGCATGCCCCGACCGGAGCAACACGGGCAGTCAGCCCGCTGTTCTCCTTGTTGGCCTCTGGACTGACGCTGCTTCGCCAACCACCAGCCACAGCAGCAGCACCAGCATCAGCAGCAAAGGTGGCACCAATGCCTGTGTTGCTGACACTCCGCCAGGCGTCTGCACGCGCAGCAGCCGCAGCAGCGGCAGCCGCGATAGCAGACGCCTGGCTTTGTCTTACCAACCCAGGCGTTGCTGACACGCCTTGTGCTGGCGTGCTTGGCCTAGCCTGACTGGTCTGCAGGCCAGAAGGTAAAATTGCCCCCTTCAGCTGCTCCTTAGAGGCTGCGAAGTGGTTCACCAAAGTCTGGTGTGCAAAGGCTTCTGGTACGCACATCTCCCCCAAGTCTAGCGTCTCCAAGTGTGCGGGTAGGGCGATGCGCCTGTGGAGCTTAGACGTGCTGCAGGAAAAGCATAGCAAACTACCAGATCAGGAATAACCACACTGAACTGTCATCATCGTCACAATGACACGGCTGAAGCAGGGAAAACATGGCGATGCAAAGCTTCCGAAATCAGCAAGTGACCGCACGAAACTATTGAGTTACTGATGATGCACAGTAGTGTCGCTGAGGCTGTCGCAAAGATGAGGAAGATGCTGTCAGTGTTAGTCTAGCTCAAACGGCATTTCACACAGCCAGACACGTGTGACTCAGCTGCTACCAGGAATGCTGTGCACGTGGCATTTGGCAGCAGTCAGTCTGATGCCACACCACCCACTGGTCAGTCTGATGCCACACCACCCACTGGTCAGTCTGATGCCGCAC
>QAXH01005921.1:0-12790 GCA_004335635.1 Chloromonas sp. AAM2
CCCCGAGGTCATCCTGCTGGCTGCCCACCCAAACCCACTTGGCTAGGCTGTGCCGAGTCTGCTAACATGATGCTGGGCAGCTAAATCAGCACGTGCAACGTCCCCATACGTGGGCATAATTGATGCTTTCCCATCATACCAGGCCAGCATGTCCCAGCAGCACTTCCACCTGTGAACTGTGTTTGAAGCTGAGGTGCATACTTAGGCATTGCTGCCTTGATATACCTACTGGCTGACCCACCCAGACAACGCTAATGAAATGCCCTTTCATCCGACAGTGGCAACATCTTGTCACCATCATTCTATGCTGTTGCCATGGCGGATCCCACTGACCCGACTCGACCGTGAGCACTTACCCTTCCAGCTGTGACTGCTCAAACTCCACATCCTCGTTACGCGCTTCACGCTCCAGCACGACCATGTGAGAAAACTGCAGAGAAACGCAAGATGCAACTGTCAAGCCTTTTCACATGTAATGCGGCCATAAGGCGCTGTGCCCATCTTACCAGCATCCACATGCCCGGCATACACGTGCATCCAAACCACAGGGAGTCTACTAGTGTGTAGCTGGTGACAGGAGCTGGGACGAGCGGCTGGCGTGTTCATGTGCATGCAGGTATCATGCACGGAATGGTGTGACTGCATGGTGGCAATCACCACCCATCAAGCACCACTCCATGCATCACCACGTTACGCAACCCCAGCAGGCACCAACCTTGCTGGTGGACCATGTGACCATTCCTACCTTCTGCGATGTGATTGAGTTTGTTGTCATGTTGAAGAGGATGTGAACAACAGCCAGATAGAAAAGGCTGCAGGCAGCAGGTACACATGGGGCATGCATGAGTGCCGGAGTTTGTGCATCGGCTTCCGGCGCTCGTGTTGTGAGGCACTGGTACGCATCGCTTACAGGTAATGCGCCGCATGAATGATGGCAGCAGGGAAGACGTTCTTCGTGCCAGGCGGGCAGATGTAGTAAGCGCCCGGTATGCTGGAATGGTCATCATCTGGCCAGTCTAGGGTCTCGTCCGAAGGCTTGCAAATGCGTTCCAGCGCAGGCTGCAGAGCACTCGAGGAGAGCAGCCCAGGAGTCAAGAGCATGACAGCGTCATCGAAATCCGCTGCACAGCTGGCACGGTAACAGGCTGCTGCACAACATGACCTGGAATTCATCAAAAAACATTTCGTACCTGCATGAAGAGGAGCACAAGCGAAACGACGCCCAGAGCCAGCACCTCCTCCTTGACGCGGTCGAGCCAGTTGGCGCGTTTGCCCCGCACAAGGTTGTTGATAAATGTCAGGATTCCAAGCAGGCATTCCCAAGAAATGGTGATTGCCACGAAAATCAAGAACAGTACGCTGACCTCGTAGCCCTCGAGCGGCAAATAGCCGTCCGAGTATCCTCCACCGCCCAGCAACGTTCGTTCCATACCTTCTACTGCTACCTTTATTGGTGTGACAGCCCCGTTGATGGAGCCATAATAAATACTTGTGCGTATGCGTAATCGCGTCGAGGAAGCATGACACTTTCCACACACACATGTCATGGCGGTTTCGCCAAATATCGAAACATAATATCGAATGTCGAAACATAATATTGCTGTGCGGATGCCAGCGAGCCACTTGGACAATAATACGCAAGCGCATGGGCCGCCGCAGTCTGAAGACCGTATTCTGATGTCGTTCGTACATTGAAATGCACCTCCGTATCGAGCCCCCATGCAACTTGACTTTTGCGTCCCTTCAGCCAACTGATGACTCCACACAATCTTGAACCCAATGCTATACAAGGCTGTATGCTTGGGCCCGGTTCAGGTCCGTCCCAAACCTCGCTATGCACCACCATTTGGCCGGGACATGTAGTCAGGGGCAACACAGCTTGCCTGTATCTGTCTCATCACGTGTTCCAGAACATGCTGCTCGTCGAGCTGTGAAGTATCCACCGTCACTCGATTCAGGGTTAGGTCAGTACTCCACAGCCAGCAGCCCTGGTACCTGCATGCAGACAGCCTTGGCAGCTGTTCTCCATGCATGTCTTGTCATGCCAGGTGATGGCATACAGTTACCCTGAGAATGGCCCATAGCCACAAGCGTGCATGCCCACAAATCCAACTGGCTGGCACTTGTGGTCAGTTGTGGCCTGGACAGCAAAGCAGGTGCACGCTGAGGATGCATGGCACACCCACCGACTGTTCTGAAGCAAGCCCAGCAGCCAGTATGGCGCAACACACTGTTCGAGCATTGCAATGCACAGCAACGCGCAAGTTGCACATTACATGCACAAAGGGTCCTCACTTGCCCAGCAGTCGCTGCAGCTCTGCCCATGTGGTTGGCTTGTGCCGCTGGTCTGTGCCGCGGATGTTTGCGCCCCGCTGCTCTAAACGCTGCCTCCAGGTGTCCTCATGAGAACAAATGCACTCAATAACTATCACCCGGGCACCAACCTGCACAGACGACCAGGGAACCCGCCAAGCTCCTTGCACACGGGTTAACCGGCATGCATGAAGTGCACAGCTCATCACAGGTTTGTCGGGTACCATCCACGCTGCCTGGTGTTTGTTACAGTTTTGATTTGTGTGTGCAGGCATGTCGGCACGACATGAGTACCCAGTGTTGGGGTCACAATGGGATTAGTGAGTGTGGAGACCTCCATCATATGCATCAGTACAATCGTTCACCAATTTTCATTTGGTCAATGTTGAAGTTTCCCATTGCGACCCCAACAGTGGGTCAATGATGGCCAAGGAGAAGGAGACAGAGCCAGGTTGCATGGCACACGCAACCTGGTTATGGCCAGAAACGTAACTAATGTCGCATAACGGAGCTGGCAGTAGTTGTTGTGAGGGCGGCCTGAGGTCTACATGGTCATGCAGTAGCATGTTGCATGCCTTGCGCACCTTTGCGGCTTCACGACACGCTGTGTCATATAGCGACCTGCACACGCACACAGATTATGCACACAGGACAGGTGAGGACTTCCTTAGAAACTTGAAAGCCTTTCTAGGCCCTGTCGGGTATGAGCAGCAGGGAAAATTGAGCGTGAACAAACTTGCTCAGATCAACTCATGGTTAAACGTTTGCATCAACTGCAGAACCACAAGGCGTCTAACTGCGTTTGTTTTCTGTTGTGGGCAGACTTGCAACGGTGATGGTAGTAATGTTGATTGTGACGGCCTCAAAACTACACATAGATTTGCATGCTGCTGACCACTAGCCCAGACTCCTAGCCCAGACACTTAGCCCACACCTGCGAGCCAAAGGGCAGTCCATGACCACTGAAAGCCCCACTCGCAGCTGCCGGGCAACCATGTTGAACATAACCTGAGGGCATCAAGGTCTAAAGCCTCTATGTCAAAGAAACCCGTGGATAAGAAGAGCCAAGACAACGTCTCCAGGTCAACCCGACAGCACATGGATGGAGTGAGATGACATCTGCATCAGTGCAGTGTGTCACCTGGCTGGTTGAAGATGAGCAGGAAGTTGAATAGATAAGACCCAACTGGAGCTAGGACCATCTGAGGGGACTGACTTTCTAGCAACTGATCAGAACGCAAGGGAGCTCGTACACTCGAACGCAAGGCAGAGCATGGCACGACGAGCGGAGGCCAGTGTACCAGGCGCCTGAAACTTTGGGTGGAGGTCTTGTCAACAGCCATGCACTTCAGTGCTGACCATTGCGACCATGGTAATGAAATGATCATGCAAACATCTGATCTGTGGCGCACCGTCTTGCAAACCCTGAGCATTTTGCGGCCAGCATCAAGCATGGCTGACCTGCCATGCGCGAACACAAATGCTTGAATCCCTAGGCCATACTACCACCCACATAAATGTGCAGCAATACCTTGTATGAAAGGGCGTTCCAATCGATGGCTGTGGCTGTTCCATCTGTGTCACATGATTCGCACGCGTCCCGTGCATCATCCTTATCAACTAGAGGGGCATGCAGATGCTGGGCCAAGCGCCTGCAGGAGCAGATAGCGTGATGATCAAATGATGCAATGTACGTATGGCAGTCATTTCATTGAATTCATCTCGCTCAGCCTTGTCCTATGCTGACTGTATGCGTCAGTACGTCCCACTTGATCCTGAAGCTTGGCCTGGCCTGCATGTTTGCCTCATGCCCAATGGTAGTGTACCCATACATGTTGACAGTGGCACAGCTTCAGGTTTTGTTGCTGCCTCTGGCACTCGAGTGAAATAACACGCCATGCGTATGTGAAAGCGGGTCCCCTAATCACCCAGCTAAGCCATGCCCGAGACAAAACGGACACCATCCCTAGCCTGCCCTGAGCAAGACAGAAGAGCAAAAGGCTGATCGAGACAGAAGATGTGCATGTATGTTGATGGACCCTGGGATGGCTCCTGGTTGTGCTGCCACTCCTGCCACTCACTGTGCCAAGGATGATTTACCAGTGCCCGGGTGTCCCTTCATGCAGATGAGCAGCTGTGGCAGCCCCACGCTAGGAGCGGACATGACGCGAAGGTTGTGCACAGGTGGACAGATCGTTCACGTGGACAGTGGTAGGCGATTGACGTGATGCCAACTGGCAGGCTTGAGTGTTGCAACTGCGCACACTCAGGCTGTGGCTTCAATGATTGATGATCCAGAGCCCAAGTCTGCCAGCCTGTTGATGGTCTGGTCTTGGTGTGCCGCTGCTGTTACTGGCAGCTGATCAAACTGTTATGGTCCGTACGTCCAGCACCAGACCCCCATGCGTCCATGCACGCCCGAATGCTGACATCAACGATTGCATTGCATTGATTTTCCGGTAAATGGCTGATGGCTGGAAAGCAGTGTGGCAACAGCTTCCAGTGTGAGGAGGAGGTTCAAGGTCAGGTGCCCGTGGGAGTCAAACGGTTAGCCGTTGGGCTGCTCGATCAGATTTCGTCCATCACATCAGGAGGAGACTTCCAGATTGGCAACCGCGACACAGAGTCTCAAATCGCAGCCGCGGTTTGAGGCAAAGAACAAGTTCTAATTCGCAAACGATACCAATGTGGAGGTAGAAGATAGATTGCCCGGTGTCCCTTGTTAGTCAGCTACTTCGTTCTCACCAGCCTAGGAGGCAGTTTTGCAATCTGCGCAAGTAGTAGATGTTTGCGTTGGACGTTAAATATAAGACTCTCTCCTTGTAACGCAGGGCACTCAAGCAGCACTCAAAACACCGCATCCTATTATGTCCTCTCACCTTGACCACAATCAGGCCTGTGCTCACGTTCACGCGTGCTGATGCCTGGGCCATCATAACCCGATGCAAAATGGGTTTGCTGCCACTTGAAATGACTCCAGGTGCCAAAATGGAGGACGCTATTGATACGCGATTGCATGAGCTTTCCGCTCATCAGTCAGTGTGCAAGGTTTGACTGCGAATGCGGAAGGCACACTATCGCAGGCAGGCACGTCCGCTATGAGCAAACCAGCCGTCGCCTCCGGCGATGATCGCCTTGCGGGTGTGACTGTTGTCCCTAGTCGTTTGTTGATACCTGGCGAATTGAGTACCATGTTTGGTTTATCAGCTCCTGGCTCTGTAGAGGTGAGTCAAACGATTGTACCCAGCTCTCCTGCATTCCAGACCCCCCAACGGTCTTGACAATTCAAGTGAGAGAGTAATTAAAATGGCAAGTGCATGGCCAAGCGTGGTTTTTACGTGGCAACGGCCGGCGGGCTACTTGGCGCGCAGCGCCCAGCGGCCGGGAGCTCGGAGACGGCCCGGAGACGGGCTGTGAATCCCTCGCTTTGCCTCTGTGCCCTTCATCACATCACACTGGGGAGTGGTCCTCAAGCGGCGAGCCGCCGCGTGAGTCAAGGCACAGCCTATGAGTCAAAGAAAGAGTGAGTTCATTGCGTCATCGTATGCGTATGACGCCATACGCGAGTGGTGAGGTCGCGCATACCCGACGCACAACTGCGTGCGGACCTGAAGACGTTAGAATTCCACGCCTTTAATCGCCAAGTGAGCACGATGGATCCCCAGGTGCGTCTGGTCGCAACCCGCGTTTCCCATTCAGTTTCGCTTGGCCCGCGCGTGCTGACCACCGCCTCTCTTGTCCTTGCGTTGCCACGCAGAGGAAAGAAGAAATCGCCCAGGTATGTAAAACTGTGGCCAATTCGCTCTGCCGACGTCATCATCATAGCACGCACCAGTGTTCCAGAATGCGAGAATGCGAGAGTAAATATTGGGTTTTACGGCCAGTGCTGGAGTAAAATCGCTTTTGTGAAAGTGCCTCTCTCAGCGGATTTTCAAGTTCCAAGCGCTTACACGCTGTCACAAGCTGTTACAAGCGCTTGAACGCGCGTTTGGTGATGAGTTCCTTGTCAATTGCGAAACAGCTGACACTTTACAGTTAAAATGTTCCAGGCAATAGGAAACTTGCCAGTGGTGCAAAGTCTGCAAGAAAATTGTTTAAGGCTAGACCGCATCGGCTATGAAGTCAACATCTAGCGTCCTATTTGGTCCTATAATTACAAAGGCAGCTGAATATCACAAAAGCAGCTGACTGTGTGCAAGGCACACGTCGAGCCTGAGCTGTTTGTTTGAAACTTTTGCAGGTCTGAGCAGACGTATCAACTTCATTGAACGGGCCAGACACCAGACTTAGTAACACACACGCGGGGGTTTGGGGCGGAGCCCCGGCCTCATGCATACGCGAGAGTAAACTGAACAATCTGACAGGCCTTTGGAGCTGATGAGAGAGTAAAATGGATTCTGTGATTTTGAATCCTGGAACACTGGCGCGCGCGCTCCCGTCCTCGCTGCACCCACACCATGACGCGCACCGCAATCTCTATCCTGCAGGAGCAGTACGGCAAGAGCTTTGATGAGTTGACTACCAACCAACAGAGGGGCGTCGGCGGAGGCCTGAAGGGAGGCGACATGGCTGATCCTGATCGTGCGCCCCCGCCACCGGGTAAGACTGAAGCATGTGTCAGCTGCTCGATATTTACTGCGCAATGCGATTTGTTCCATTTCACCGTGTTTGCATGTTTCTAGCTGCATGCCGGCACCAAAGGTCACAATCACAAGGGACAGGGTGCCTGTGAGTGACGATTTAAGTTCTGCATGGCCAGCCCTGCCACAGTCAGGATACCAACACAGGCTGCCACAACAAGGAACCAGCACTGCAGTTGCTCAATGCCTGCTATTTGCTCTGCCTTTGTGGCTACTACCCTGCTGATCCTTGCCCGTGCAGTAGCACTGATTGTCAGCCTAATTCAATTTTTTGTTATGCACTTGACCACTTGACTGCAGAGGTCAAGTTTGGTGAGGACAACGTCACTCCACAGGAGGAGGAGACAAAGTGAGCCAAGCTCGCCGCGAGTCCCACAAGGTTGTTCAAGCGTGTTGTGTTGCATGTGCGGCATCTTGACCGAGCTTAAGGCTGATCAGCTTGCAGAACAAGCAGTGTGCCATGTGCATTGAGATCTGACAACCTGGGTCAGAGAACGTTGGGCGTCCGGACAGCCATATTGCGCCGTGCATGTGAGGTGAAAATGGATGTGTTTTCTGACAATCGGGCTCCAGGTTGCCGACTGTATTACATTTCTGTACTTACTGCTGTACTTACTGCTGTCTTGGCTTTGTACTAACAACAGTATGGAGAGCATATGTATAAAATAAAAAATGATGTTTGTCAGTTCTGGGACAATTCCTGGGAATATGGGCGGCAATCAACAGTGAAGCCCGATGGTTGTGCGAGCTTTGCAAGAACCTTTCTTTGCATTTCCACTGTTGCATGTGCTGGGCAACATCCAGGGTCATAACATGTATTAAAACTCTTATCCGCCTGTCATCATTAAGCTTGCCATTCCGTGCATGCGGTTCTAGTGCAGTCTGTTGATTGATGACAGCAAGGCCTTACTTTCATTCTGCCATGCATGGCCATCGCGCGATGCGATGCAATGTGTGACCTTGTTGAAACGTTGCAATTTAATGTCACGGGGTTGCTGGCGGCGAATTATGCATAGCCATCTCGATTCTGTTGGGCATGCTGCCCTACGCCGTCAGCAGTGTCATAAGGAATTATGTATAGGCGAGCCGCCAGCGCTTGCTGACAGAGGCATGGTGATCTGAACCAGAGTGTACATCATTCATGTTTCCCATATGCGCTAATAACGCAAAACCATGCGACAACACATGACCAGGCCAGTCTAGCACAAGCATTTGAAGCTGCAACTACTCTCAACCAGTAGGACACTGAAGTGTCATGGTGGTGTGTGTCCGCGTAAATCATCTGCCTGCTGCGCAAATCCAGAAGTGAACCCATGCAACGTTTGCAGGTCTGAGACAAGCGGGGCCTACCCACGATACTTGCATGAAAACGTAACTTTCCATTATGCTAGAGTCTAAGCAATGTGCAACCATCAGGTGCCCCAAGGCTGCTGGAAGACTCTTGTCATGAGTGAATGGAAACTGTGAATGCTCGTCCAACCAGAAAGTCTCCACATACAGCATGAAATGGCGTCCCCACACCTGGATTGATGACATGTGCGGTTTGCACAGATGGGGGCATGCAAGGCACAAAACACAGCGCCAGCCAGCGAGCAAGGACATGCCATGCGCGGCTGGTGACAACCCCCCTGCAATAGTGTCTGTGGGTGGCACCTGAGCTCAGCCTCTGTGGATCACACGGCTCTGCTTGGCGCTGGTGACCTGGGTGCTGCTGCCACCATTGCCATCACCGCACCCACCGGCAGCTCTTCATAGGTCAGCGTGCCCCCATAGGACTCTATCAGTTCCCTTGCACGTGCAACACCCAGCCCACGCCTTTCAAACCACCTTCCACCCGAAACTTGATCCACCATGTTGTGCATGAACCATGACAACACTGAGTTGCGTGGGAAGCTGAACCCAGATGCTGTACCAAGCGTCTCCGTAGGCAGACCATGCACCAGGCCACCAGGTGATATGATCTCCAATGATCGCTGGCGCACCTTGATCTGAACCTGACCACCTACTGCCTACAGGCACAAGAGGAACAAAAGCCCCAGTTCAGCAGATGCTGGTGTTACTAACGTTCTCAACGTTCTCAAACGTACACAACATGTCAAACTAAGCTGTACATCAAGTCAAGCAAACTGAAGCAGTAGTTCAGCAGTGCCAACGCAACAGCAAGACTGCCTGCTCATGCATGCCTATGGCAATAACGTGCTTAGCCACACCACCCATGAGGGTGCTGCACATGTTATAGCGGAAACAGAAAAAGAAGTTTGCCAGTTCTGGGACAATTCCTATGTGGTGTTACTGAAATGTTGATGGCGGAGAGACCAGTATTGGCAGTGTGTTTTGTCGTGTAGTGAAGTGTGTGTTTGCATGTGCGTCAATGGAAAAGCCTTCCTCATTTTTTAAGCGAAATCAAAAGCGTATACAGCATCACTAGGAAGCACTCCAGCTCACCATGTGGTAATGCCGATGCATGACGGCGTTCGCAACAATCTCTTTGATGGCAGCGAGTGGGTACAAGCGACGTTGCAACCCACGGCAAGCATGTGTGGCGTTCTCCATCTCTCCAGGCTCCTCAATCACATACTCTTGTGCTGTCAACAGGTCAATGACTGCCACAGCCTGGTCCACCTGCGGACAATAATGTGCCGAACCAGACACAAGTGCCTTGCATAGGAAAACGCTAACAATAGACGCGATGCTGGGGACGGGGTGCAACCAGGTGCCCTGAACCCGTGTCACAACAGGGGAATGCCGGCCAAAGCCTATACGGAAGTCTGGCTGTGGGCACACTGCAGTTGCCTCATGTAGTCATGCGCCTGCAAAGTGGCTGCAAGCAGGCTTCGCACAAGAATGCTCGAGCATCCACCGTTTGGCAGTTAAAAAGAGAAGAAACAAGATTGTGAAACACTCTCTAGGCAACGCATGCCTTCTTTTGGTTCTCGCCATTCACTGCCGACTCCCAGGCATTACTACACTAATTGTTTTGCGACCACCCAGTTGCCATGGCTTTGGGTGAGCCCCTGCATGCACCGACCTGTCACCCGTCACCAACAATGCACGAGGGATACCTTGCAGCAACTCATGCCTTCAATGCGTTAGCCATCACACCGGTGTCACCTGATGCCGGGCATCCCCCATGATCAAGTGCTCGTGAGGTGACCGGGTAGAGCATCGGTGGGCGGGCGTGCCTGGAGGGTCGTTGTCATTGCAGACCAGCAGCTGCAGGCGGCACACACCAGCGATGGGCGTCAGTCACATGTCTCGTTGTCATCCAGGACACAAAGCACACGTATTCCCTGTGGGCCTGATATCCTGTTGCGGATAGCCAAGCTGTTGCATGGATGCCAGGCTGTCAATGCAACAAGGTAGCATGAAACCAAGAAGCAAGCAGGGGAACCTGCCTGCCGGTCAACGACGTCATTGTGCATCAATGTATTGTGCACCAACGACATCATTGTGCATCATTACCCATAGGAAGACTAGTGGTGCATGCTAGACCAACAAGAGACTGCAATCATGACATTCACATGACCCTGCACCGCATTGGTTTGTATCCTGTCGCACTCTAACGTGTTATGCGCGTGGGTCACGGGACTGTCTCCCAAGGAGGATAAGACAGACCCTAGGGTGCGAGGGCATTTGAACCATTTTGGACTATTCTGGACCATTCTGGACTAAGACACCCCAGAAGACACCCCAGTAAAGGATCGCATCCAGCTAGCAAGTGCCTTCTCTCCTCGCTGGTTCTCTACACACAGTGGGTACGTGTACGTATGCTGCTCACCTTGATGATAAACTGGCTACAGATTGGCAATTGAGCCTGCCACTTGTGACTTGGGCCCAGAAGCAGCATGCCTGCCACAGTCAAGACAGTCATCGGGAAGGTGCCGAGCGAGCTGCATCATGCACAAGCGCTCTTTGAATGCAGGGTCGTCTGCAGCCAAATGCAGCAAAGACATTGGTCAAGAAATTGAAACAGTGCAGCTCAGCTGCTTCACATATTCACATTTCACATGCGCTAGGACATGCAAGCTCAGTCGCTGATAATCATCAGTGCAGTCGAACATGCTCATGCACAGTGCAGGCGCCTTCATCCTTATGAGGGCAATATATCAATAACAAAGTTAGCATACACTGCGATTCCTCAGATTGTTTGTTTTGGCCGGCCCTGGCGTTGCATAGCTGCTCGCAAGAAGGTTGTAGGTCTTTTGGTTAAGGTTAAGCTTGGACGGCGCCAACAGCACCATCATTGGCATATGATGACCACACCTTGGATAGATCCAAGGCCTAGTTTGTGAAGCTTGGTCGAGTCCAGGAATCTTGACACGTAGGCATACTCAACAGGACTGCATTCTGCACTTGCATCGGGCCTTGCTCTCATCGTGTACCATTGCTGGTGAGCTCTCCAAGCTCAGCCCCAGTTACCACCCTCATGCCGTCTGCACCCCTCATCCACACTGCGCTTGGGGTGCCGGCTGCTGTCAGGTCACGCGCAGGAGGGATGTCAACAGCCACAACGTAGCAAGGCCCACTGTCTGACTCTACCTGCATGGCAAGGTGCATGTTGGGGTGGGGAAGAGGAGGAGGGGACGGTGTGGGAGGGGAGGATGAGCACATACAATGACCTGGCCTCCACTCAGCGCTTCCACTACGTGTGCTGGGGGAGGTGGCAAAGAATGTGACTGTTCACTGGGAGAGAACACCGTGTGGACAAGAAGAAGGGATGTGGCGGAGTCACTGGAACAAGAATTCTTTACTTCCAGAGTACGCAAGGTGCAGCAAGGCCAATTCATTTACTAGAGATTGCCAGGCACACCAAAAGAAGGCCGGTGCAAGGTATGAAAGCTGGGACCAGTGGTCGCATGGGCGCAGACTAGACATGCATCTTACCTCAAGTGAGCTGACACTGAACTTCAAAGGTTGGGAGGTCAGCTCTTCAAGGGCCTTGGTGACGTGTGTGACAAAGCCTCCAAGGTGTTCGTGCTGCAACCCTACAACCCTGCGCGATTTCCCATTCACTCCATACAGCAAAGTGCCGCCTTGTGCTGAGTTGGCAAAGCCGCACCCTTGCTTGGCAATGCCATCAAGACTTGCAGACCAGTCACCCTTGTTGTTGTTCACCGTGAACTGCAAGCAGAACGTGCCAGTAAACAAGCAGTTGCAAAAATGCCAGGGTACTTGTATGTATGCATGTGCAGAGCTGATAGGCAGTACAGCATTGCCGTATGCACACACGAGCCCCTGCTGGAGAGGTTGGACAACGAAAGCTTTGATAGCCAAAGTTCACTCTTCCTTTCCTCAGTACTGTTGACGTAGGATCACCAAAGTTTCGTGAATAACCAAAGCGCTTGTTCCAGGTCCTCATGACAAAGCGCTTTCGGTTGATGATTGTAAGATTGCAGCACTGACGGGTGCGGGCCTGTTTGCACAGCCATCTCACCTCCTGAAAGTCAACAACAGAGCTGTCTCCTGACTTGATAATTGCTCATGACTTCATCTTCAGTCACTTCCACTGCTTCACTCCCAGCTGGACGGACGCGTGTGCCAGTTTAACAGGCGCTGGCATGCTGCGGCAAAGAATGCCCAGAATAGGAAACAATCATTATACAGCATCTGACTGGTTCGGGTTGATTACAATGGCACGCTTGTCAGCTCGTGCTGAACAACACATCTAATCATGCTGCAAGCAGCACACTCTGGCACGAATATGGTACAACTCACTGCAATCTTGCCTCAGGGATGTGAATAGACTACTATGCTGAAGTTGACAGACAGACAGACAGACAGACAGACAGACAGACAGACAGACAGACAGACAGACAGACAGACAGACAGACAGACAG
>QAXH01005921.1:12828-23125 GCA_004335635.1 Chloromonas sp. AAM2
AGACAGACAGACAGACAGACAGACAGACAGACAGACAGACAGACAGACAGACAGACAGACAGACAGACAGACAGCTGAGTTTGCAACGTTACCCAAGCGTAGGGTACATGCAAGTGCCACACCATCCAAGCTTACCTGGCATTGTGGCTAATGAGTCCACCTTGGCTTGCAGCTCTAACAGCTGTGCCTGCAGGGCTCCTGCGGGGACCGTTGAAAGCAACTCAGCAAGCAGGCATTGGAAGCAGCAAGCTGTTTGATGGGTGGTAGCGTGTGCTGCCTGACCAAGGTCAGCAAACACAAACGCACTGTGCTACTCATGCAACCCCGACACGTGTCCATGCATGCAGCAGCCCGTGGAGAGTTTGATTACACGACAGCTGCAAGAGCTGGCAAACAGTACATGCAACAAACAGGCATGCATCAGATATGTGTGGGGATTCAGAACGGCGGCGTTGCATCATGCAAGCATGCGATCAGGGTAAGGCTCATGCCAGCCAAAAGACTTGATCGCTGCCACTGCACGGCTGTGTAGAGCTCAGATGCAATCTTGGCTCAGGCTCAGGTCATGCCAGCCAGGCGTCACAGGGCATGGAACGGGATGTGTACCGCCCTGACCTGCCCTGAGCAGGAAAAAGAAAGAGCCTCCTAGGCCTCCTGGCCCTTCTTGCGTCCCTTTATCTGGTCGTTGACCTTGACTTCGGCGTGTCTGTCCTGTTTTGATGTGTGTTCGCCTGCCTTGCCTGCTTTGTTCCCTGCTTTCGTTTTGCTTTCTTGCTCAGGGTAGGCCAAGGCGGTGCCCATCCCGTCCCGTGTCCTCTGATGGCTTCCCTGGTGTAAGTATATATAAATAAATATATAGAGAGAGAAGAAGAAAGTGTGTCCTAGGACGATAGGCAGACCGCACCATGCCAGCCAGTGGGTTTGAATGCTGCCACTGCACGCCATGCAATCCATGGCCTCACTCACCACTACTGGAGCCCTGAGCAGCAGCCTGCACTGCTGCACCTGAGCCAGTTGCAGCCGCCACACAGCTCGCACACCCGCTGTGCCTAGCTGATGCAGGGCTGCGTGCTGCTGCAGAGCGTACACAGGCAGCTGCTGTACTGGGACGTACTGCAGACGATCCACCGGCACGCAGAACAGCACACCCGTAGCGCACAGGACAGGCATCAGACCTGCGTGTATGGCATATGAAGAAAGGGACCTCCCTGGAGCATGTACTGCCTTGACACTACATGTGCATAGCAGCAGCAGTACTGTCCAGTAACCAGTGCAGTAAACACATCACTCGCAAACTATCCCAGATGCAAGCTAGCCTGGAATCTGCGTGCGTGGGCACCTCAGAATATCCAGGCTACTCTGAGCCAACGCAGGCAGTACGGGCCAAAGCAAGGCACAGGAGACAAACCAGACGCCTAGGCTAACATGAAAGGGCAGAGATAGTCGCTCACCTGTGGTTGTTGCAGTGGCGCACAACCGTCTGTGGCACATGCATTGCCGTCCGGCCCACCTGCGCTGCCACCTGTGCAAGCACAACACATGGTAGCACCAGCTGAGTTGTGGACGCCCCGGGATACCATGAGCCTCATGAATGAGTTAGAAACAGACCCACCATGGGGTGTCATTCCCCTTGCAGTTCGATGTAACCAGAGCCATTCCAACAGTGGCAGAGGCTGCTGTGAGCAGCAACACGTTCATCAGCATGGCAAAGCAGCAGGAGGTCTTGTGCCTGCCCTTAACAGACCCATGTGCTTTGGAAGCAAAAAGCACCAACCTGCCGTGTTGCCCGTGTGCCTACTGGACACCTGCATGCAGTGTTTTCTGCATTTTTTGCATGATTGAGCAGTTGAACAGGAATGGTTGGCGGTAGAGTAGACGCATGGTGCCTCAGAGGGACGGGGCACTGCTGCTGCTGCTCCTGCTGAGGCTGCGGTATGTGGTTCAATATCCTGAAATGTTGCTCACCTTGTCGTTCCAGCACATCTAGACAATCACGCACGTGTATTGTTGTCGTGTGGCAATGACTAATTTGACAAAATCTGAGTGTGCGGCACAAGTGCCCTACAATCTGCAAGGTTTTTGGACCAACTCTCGCGCGTGCTCGCAAAATCTCTGGCGAAGCCATGAACACTGCCACTCTCACCTGGTATGCATCTCCATAGGCAATGTAAGACAAGTTCACCAATGTAAAGCAAGTCAAGAGTAAGTAGCGTCGCCGCCTGATGGTCGGAAAGAGATGATGATGTCCAAGTCTTGTGTTCGCGTGCTTACAACTGCAGGGGGTCTGTGTAATGAGGCATCCGTGGGGGAAAAGAACAACAGCAGGAGCTAGCTAGAACTAGGGACATCGAAACCGTTTTGGGGCTGCTAATCTCTAGACTTCTCAGGCCGGCCCGTGCAGTCATGGGTCAGTCTCGTGGATGTGACCAACCGTCAGTGAAAGCTGCCAGAACGGAGCACCTCGAATACAGGCGTGTATGCTGCAATGCCATCGCTGCCTGCAGCTGAAGGTGGTAAACCACATGCAGGAGTCCTAGGTGCACTGCATGCAGACAATGATGCAAGAAGCGCTCGTGGGCTGATTGTGGGTCTGACCGCGCCCACAGCAGTGCTGGAGTGGAGCCAGAGAGACGGCGTTGAGAGGGGCCAAAAGAACCTTGCGCTCAACAAGCCACCATTGCACGGTTACCCGAGCGCTACCCAAGAGTAGGGTACATGCAAGTGCCAACCACAAGCCTCAAGACGAAGTACTGCTGCCATTGCTGCCAATGTACTGCTGCCAATGTCAAACGCTGGATGTCCGGCCACGCATCACTGGCCTGAGGTTAGTGTGCGCTCCAAGACACTGGTTCCTGGCGATATTCCCAGGAATTGTCCCAGAACTGGCAAACATTTCTTTACCATTTCTTTAGGTTTGCTGGTTTCAGGGTGGACTTGCAAATAACCCACACATAAGTAAAATATAATTGCATACAACACCAGGGGGGGCCCACGTGCACTGAGCGCAAACGCTAGCAAGCCATGCCAAGAACGTGGCTGCATACCGTCCTCGCCAACCCTGAGCAACAGAAGGAAACGTTCAGCAAAGAGTGAAAACAAAGATAAAGTCCAAGCGCGGGTGAGGCACGACATATGGCACATCTCACAGGGTCGCTTTCCTGCAAGCTGCACAAGGAGACTGCACAAGCAGGCCCCTTGCAGTGGCTCAGACCACTGTCTTGAATAATGCTTCCCCATTCTGACTGTCTGGGCAGGGATTTTTGACGACAGGCCAGCCACTAACCAAACTCACACACACGAAAAAAAGTTCAAGTGGTACTCCCAGGAATTGTCCCAGAACTGGCAAACATTTTTTTGCATGGCAGGTAGTCTTGATGGAAGACTGATCCTTGGCAGGCGAGACATGACACTTGAAAATAGCTCAATTCAAGGGCCAACCAGTCACCAAGGCCATTAACCATGCATTAGCAGCTAACCAACCCCAAAACTGCTGTTGGAGCACCCTTCAATTGCAAAGCACAGCTTCCGATGTGATGAAAAGAGCGCAACACGCCAATCATATTGATGTCTTCAGATAGGACACAGCTCTTTTCTCACCCTAGCTAGCCCTTCCAAACACTGTCGCCACCACAGTCCTAAATCGACCTCTGACAGACTGCGATGTGCACTGAATTCATGTGGAGCACAGCACAGGCTGGGTTACTGGTCCGTTGAAGGGACTGAGTAGGCGAGGCAATCCATCTACCCAGCACTGCAGACAGCCCTGATTGAAATTGCAAACCGTAAGGTCGTTTGACACACAAAAGTCCTTTGTACTCAATCTGATCAAAAATCTTGGGTTTGCTTCAATGCACCCTTTCATTCCATGTTATCCTTGATCAGATTGCTCAATAAAGTATATAATTATAGCAAATGCCAACACGTTGCTGCATGGACGATAGTGCATGCCGCAGTCTTTGATCGCACGGTTACGACTGAGAGCTTTGCGCATGCCCCTAACCTTGCTTGTTGGCGCGCCTGCCGGCCAGAGGCACGCGTGGCAATGTGCCGCTGCCACCCTCGCTCTCGTCCCATCGCACATCGCTTTCTCGCTTCGCGTGACTTTCGCTCTCATCCCATGGCTTGCTAGGGTATGCCTCGCCAGTGCCCGGACTTGCCTTTGGCGACATCAACTGCATAGCGGTCATCATTGCATCATCCATCAGCGCCACAGATCGCCGCCTCGCATTCGCCATGCCACTACTAATATCTCCGATATTCTGCTGGCTGTGGTGGTGCCTCGACCTGCCAGCGGCTATGAAAGACGCCGATGACTTGGCGCCCGGAAGGAGTACTGGGTCCATCGGGCGCATCATGAAAGGTTCCGATAACCCGGATCGGTCAGGCCGTGCGGCAGAGAAGCTTGCCGCGGAAGGGGACACAGGCTGTAGCCAATCCAAACCAGTAGCGTTAGAGGACGCATCAGAATAGACGAGCACGCTGCCCCGTCGATGCCGATGCTTCAACACGCCTGCCGTGTTGTCGCCTGGAAGCGGGCTGGAAGAAGCTGGTCCAAGGCCGTGTTGGTTCCCGCTACCTTGATTGAGCCATTTGGCCATTGGACCAGAATTGCACAGTGGCCCAGAATTGGGGCACGTATAGGATGCCTCTGGGTTGGAGGGTAACTTAGCGAGGCGATCCGAACCTTGAGGAGATGACAAATCAGCGCAGGCCTTGCTGGTGAACGATTTTGGGCTCCGAAGTGCGGTACTTTGCGGACTGCCAGGTGTGTCTAGTAGGCCCTCGCCAGAGGCCGCTTTGGAAGTGCCGGCTCGCCTGCACTCAGGCAACATCTGAAGTAAGTGACTGCAAGTGAGCGTCCCCACTGACTTCAGCACCCCATAGACATGCCTGAGGTTGGTGAGGGTTAAAAAAAAAAGATGTTTGTTCGAATTCGAAAAGGTCATGGGTTTGGCGGCGCCGTGTCTACAAGCAGTAAACTGGGCCTAGGATTGGAATTTGCGAACTGGAAGGAAGTTCCTATCATTGCCAAGTTGTACAAAGTAGGGAGAAGGGAGATGGCGGCGCAGGGACCCCTCAAGGCAGACCTTCGGGAGCTGTTCGAGCGCCACAGTACGCCAGTCAAGCGTGGCTGGCCGCAGCGCATGTCCCAGGACAGTGAGCTGACAGATGGCCTTGGCATTCCACCTCAGCTGGTGTATGTGTCTGGTCAGTTCAACCCACTGCCCAAGCTGAGAAATCAGATTGAGCAGTGGGACAGGAAGGGTTGGCAGTAAGGACAGAGCAGTGACCTTCACCACAGTTATTTTTGCCTGTGTTTGCTATTGAGCTTCTGCATTGCTGGACACTGTTGCACCAGCTGCGTGGGTTGTGGTATAAAAGTCAAAGTGACAGCAAGAAAGTGCAACCAGTGAAGCAGAAAGCGAGATTGTGGAACGGCGCGATTAGAAAACAATGTCTGTTTGCCACATCGTCACAGTGTGCTTAGGAAAAAGTGACTGCAAGTGCTCTAGTACCGTGTACGGGGGTCGGGCTAAAACGCTCGGCCTCCTTACTGACGCCGACCGGCGTCCTCTTTCTTTCCTTCTTTCGATCTGGTACCGCATGCCTGAGTGGCCCCATGGCTTCTGCACCCCCTCTGGTTTGCGCCCTCCCATACCCCGCGCTTTTGTTCTGGTTCTATTGTCAAGGTCAAAATTGCGGCACCTTCCGGTTGCCTGCCTTACCCTTTCCGTCGGCCTGTGTCAAGGTCTGCCCGCTCCCACCTGGACCTTTAGAACTTGTCTCTCAAACCCCCATCTCAATCCTTGCTCATGTGCAAGCCACTTACCTTGAGTTCGATTTGCCTGCCAATTGCTTTTTAACGGCTTTTTCAACCACCAGAGCATAGGCACGGTCCTGCCGAGCTGAGTCAGACTCTGCTGAGTCTGAGCTTCCATCATCATCCATACTCAGGTCCGCCACTTGCACCATGTCTGCAGTCACATGGGGAGAGCATGTCGTGTCAATTTGTGTGAGAAGCGCTGACATGCCATTGACCACTCCTGCTGACCACACATTTGTTGATGGGCACTTGCAGGGGTATGGGAAGCTGTGTCATCATTTATTGTCGGCACATGGCATTTGCAGACAAGACATCATCAGAGTTTGGCGGTCGCACCTGCCCATCATACAGCTCATAGGCATGTGCATTTGAACAGGCAACCGTAAGAAATAAACCATTCCCTTCCAAAAGCCCACGGGCTGGCGGCCTTGAATGTTCATGACCCAAATCTAGACACTAAACACAGTCACACAGAAAGAATTGGGTGATTCCAAGTTTGGCTCTCTCTCGCGTGGCTCTCTTACTCCTGTGCCTAACTGTCCTGCTGACATGAATGGAGCAGTGGCATGCAATACGGGGTTGAAGCTTGAGATGTCAGTCTGGCATGCGGGCAAAACGTGGTGCTGCAGGTGTTGCTGGTGCTTTTGATTGGATGCCCATGCATGCTGAGTCTGTTGTGGAATTCCAGCCAGGTGTGGAATTCCAGCCAGCTGTCCCAGTAGCTATGCCAGACATGCCAGACATGCCAGATGTCAGCCTTGGATGTCTGCGTTGAGATGCATGTATGGATACATGGAGATGCACATGCTTAGGTAAGGCACCCCGAAGATTGAAACCAGACGCACCGTCTATGTTGAAGTTTTCGGCTGGATGGTCCCGGATCTGCATCTCTCGTTCCAGCAAGTTTCTTGCATAGTTGATCTGTGCTCGGGCTTGCTCGGCTGTCAACCTTGCGTCTGACAGGAGCTCAATGGCTGAAGACTTCCTGCGAGGTTTAGGCGCCTGCATGACACGACACACATGCACATGGAGCGTTGAGGCAATTGAAGGATGCCAGTACCCATAATATCTAGCCCGCAAATCAACAGCGCCTTAAAAGATGGACGTGCTGCATGGGCTCCACTGCATGGAACGTGGCAGGAGTTCCTGCTTGCAGATGCTTGGTGGAAGCTGCTGTTGACCCGGACAGATGCAGCAACAGGAACAAGCTGCTTTCATTCGTGGGGCCCGGGCAGGTAGCGAGTTCTGACGGGTTTGACGACCTTGACAGTTTCTTGACCAGGTACGACCACAAAGTTCGTGGTCAGGAAAGCGCTGAACAAATGTTAGTTCCTACCTCTTTCACGGTCTTGGGAAGCTTATTGAATGCCGTCAAATCCATGGCAGGTCAACCGCACAGGGCAGAGTGGATGCCGCGAAGTAGCGTTTGTGCACAGGTCACGTCAACGATGACCGCCAGTCAGGGCTGGAAGATGGAATTGGTCTGTCGGACTGCTCACGCCTGTCGAAATCGGTGGCCTGGAAAAGCGCATGTACGGCAGTGGCAGTGTACGGCAGGAAAAACACGGCTTTCTTAGCACTGGCGGTCAGAGACCACTTCTGCATATTGTTTCTTGTAACTTGGCATCCGGTCCTTGCTGAGTGGTGATTACATGTTGAAACCTGCACACACAAAAAAAGAAGTTTGCCAGTTCTGGGACAATCCCTGGGAATACCGCCAGGAGCCAGTGTTGGTGATGTGTGGTGTGGGGGCCAAGTGTGATTGGGTATACTGTGGAGTTTGCAGATGCGTCACAGGTGTGTGTGTTAATCGCACACGGGATGAACAGTGGATGTGACCATTGCGTGTTGTGGTAGACGGTGCCATAGCCCTTTCTGGGACAGCAAACCAGGAGACAGGAACTACAGTGTCCAAAGACACACGTGTGTGTGTGGGTGTGTGACCCGTTTGGCTTGGATTGTCAATGTGTTACACTGGGATTGGAATATTTTGGTGTGACATTGCGTTCTGAATCTCTGATAATCTACAACCAATTCTCACTGTCCCTGTCCCAGTATTGGCAGTCACCAGCGCCTACCAACTCCAGCATCAGCAACACATCCCAGTGGCAGATGACACTAACCCAACACCACACTGTGTACACTTTCACCACCATAAAAACTTAGTATGGACGCACTCCTCAAAAAACTAGTCCCACAGACAACGGACAGCCTCATCACGATGCCATTCCCAGGAATTGTCCCAGACCTGGCAAACTTCTTTTTTTTGTCTTTGGCGGCATCCACTCTGACCTTCTGCACAAAGCTGCTCAGTGCCTTGTTGGAGAAGGAAGTGAATGAAAGCGACCGTCATACAACTGGAAACAGGGTGGCTAACTGCAGGCCTGCCCTATGGCAGGACTTCTAGAAGGAGTTTGAGGAGGCAGTGAGCAGGCGCACCCGGTTCAGGTTTCTAAATGCATTCACGGCTGATTGGGCCGAGGGCAGTGCCAAGCTGTCCCTGTCTGCCGAGAGGCTCAAGGAGCTGAAGGTTGAGCAATGGGAGGGGGGCGCAGCAACTCAGGGACACATTGCATGTGCCACACACACACTGGCGCTTTTGCTTTATGACTCTTATCGCGATTTTGAGTTCATTCGTCCCTGAGTTGCGGGACACATCCCTTATGCGCGCATCGACACGGATGCAAGAAGACAATAACAAGCAAGCTGTCATTCTGTGTAAATAGAGTAGCTAAGGCCATGGCCATGAACATGCATCGCGTTGGACGACACCCACCTCTCAATCGAGAGGTCCCTGGTGTGAGGTCACGGAATGCTGTATGCATCACGAAACCAGAATTGTCCCAGAACTGGCAAACAATCGTCAAGAAGCATGTTAATTACAGTACTGTACGTGTAGTACGACAGATGAAAGGCTGTGCCCTGCCAAAAGCCAGATCATGAATGGCATAACAGCAAAGGGCTGGTGACTTGTACGTGAGGCTAAGCAAACTGTTCTAAACAGATGGTTTGTCCAATAAGAGGAAGGCTATTTGAATCCCTTGAATAAGAGGTTGATGCAACGATGCAATGCACCTGTCACTTCATCGGTTGAAATCCTTGTGGCCGCCTAGTCAGACATGTCCGCAGCCTGAAAAGCGCTTTATGGAAAGAAAAGCGCATTCTGGAAAGAAAAGCAGCACAAGCGATGTGATATGTGTTGCGTTCTGGAGAAAGCACGCCTCTGCAGCAACAGCACACGATCACAACAACAATGCGCTAAGTTTTGCCACAGGCCTCTGCCTTCAAATTTTAAACCTGTCAAGAGCACTCCCCACTCAACATCACAAACAAGAACCGTTGCTTAAAAGAGGGCTTGCACCAAATACACTGGTTCAATGAAGGTGGCAGGATACCCAGCACATCTCACACTGCACTGATCTACATGGACGGCTTGCCATGCAACAGCACTTGACCCTGGCTGGCCGACATGGTGGGCTGTCAGTGCTTGGCTGGCTGTATTAAGGCTGGTTTGGCCCAACCAGGACCCACCCACAGCCAGCAAACCAGGCGTCAACCACAGCTCCCAATCAAACCAACTTACCCCCAAACATTCTGATGTGGCCATGCAGGGCTAAAGCAGGTTATCTTGTGCCTAACCTCAGGCTCTCTGTAGCCTTCACAGGCCTGCCCACTCCCCCGCTACCCATGACTGCGAGTAGACATTGAGGTGTCCCCTCTCCTGGCAACTGGTAGCATTTCCTGAAGCGCCTCAGTTTCACATAAACAAACCCGAAAATGAAAAGAAAGAGAAACCCGCTTGTGCCTCACATCGCAACTGCATACATCACTTGCATAAAGGTCCTCAAAAGCACGCAAGAAAAATTTGAATGCCCCATAACGTATCGACGACTGTTTTTGGGGTTATGAGACCCTGTAGCGAACCGCATGTATGTACAACGCAGCCATATATGTACACACAGGCATAGTGTGCTTTTATTTTTGATTGGCACGCAACACAAAGGCAACGCCTGCAGAACAAGTAATCTCTCTTCTGCCATCGCCAGCTGTCCCACTCATCTGCTATTTGCTATTGCTTGAAAGTTGTCTTTTGCAAAAACTACACCCTGCTTGCGCCACATTGCCGCTACCTCTCAGGCCAAGCAAGGCTTTCATGCATGGTTTGTTTCAGGCCATGCGTGAAGCAACGGCAAGTCTATGCTGTACAGATGCAAGCATGAAGTCAGCAAAGGACAGCTAGCCAGAGACGACGTCAAGCCCAGGACAAGGGTGTCCCTGTGCAACTCTTGTTACAGTGATAGTCCCTATTTCCGACCGGCCCAAGATCCGATCAGTGTTCAGGGTTGCGTTTGTAAGGGGACTCACACCCCATGACGGCTCTCTTAACCGCCAGCATACCCCTCTATTGCAGCGTCCATTGCCGCACCCTGGGCAATGGCCTCCAGCTCCTCTAGCTCCTCAGCTGCGCCACGC
>QAXH01005921.1:23133-57932 GCA_004335635.1 Chloromonas sp. AAM2
CAGCGGTCTGCGCAGCGCTGGTGGACGTTGCTGGCCAGCCGCCTCACACTCCAGCAGGCATCTCTTGAAAGCGTAAGAGACGCCACCGCACGAGCAAGCTGACTTGGGATAAAGACTTGCATCATGGAGCAATCCGTTTTGCCGAAGAGCCGCAAAGATCGATCGGCGCGTGGATAGCGTAATGGATATGGTCGGATAAATGGACATGGAGCTGTAAGCAGAGCTGTCAAGCCAACTCACCCCGCAATGCACATGCAACTGGCAACGCAACTGCATCATCAATCGTAAGGTAGGCAATCCAAGCATGCATGCACCAGGGTAGCTCCATGGAGGTGCGGAAAGGTTTCCGAGGAGAACGTCCCCCTGCAATAGAGCTGGCCTGGACCACCTTCAGGACTCTTCCTTGCGCTCTTCCTTATATCAGATAAGTGTCACTGCCACCATGAACTAACCTGCAAATGGTGTCCGGATGGCATCTTCTCATATTTCACAGGCGGAGCAGCCTGACCTTGTTGATGAGGCCAACGCTGCCCAGCCCTTTCAAAAATCAAGCCCAGACCCTCTCAAACCACACCCACTTGCACGCTTGATTACTACTGATAGCAGGCTGCACGTGACGAGCCCCAAAACGATGACGGTGACGTTCACCATGGGTGTGATGGCGGCAGCCTGCGTCATCTCACCGCTGCTGTCGGCCTGATGCTCTGCGGCCAGCGGTGTGCACGTACCGCACCACGCGCTTGTTTTATCCAAGGCCGAAATGTATCCAAGACCGTATGACAGCACGAGTTATGTTCAGCAGTGAGCGCCCGTCACCCCGCCTGCGGAGAGCGAGTGATCAGCACCTGGGGCATCAAGCGTCCGAAGGACGCTGCTTCGGCGCACGAGGGTGCGGCGGCTGGCCCTCGACAGAAGGGGCCCCGCGCCGTTGCTGTCTGACCCTTGGTCCATTACCCTTGTCTGACCCAAAGGCTCGGATAGCTGATCTAGGAGGTTCTGCAACGTCGACTGGCTGGCTGACATAGAGTTGACGAGAGGCGAGATGAACGTCGGGGTCGTAGAGTTGATAGACATACCAGTGGTCCTGCGCCTGGCTGTGGGAGAAGGATGCATAGAGCTCGGTCCAGTGGAGGGGCTCGGTGAGTCTCCAACGATAAGGTAAGGACTGTCTTGCAAATCGCCAACAGAGTCGCTAGAGGTTGGGCCAGCACGTGCGGCAGCGGCCAAGGGAGCCAGAGATAGTCTTCGCGATCGTTCGTGCATTGGAGAGATTGTGAGGTCTCGCATACTGCCGCCTCGACCAACTGGACGGCTTGGAATGCTATGGTGTTGCTGTTGTTGCCCCTGCTGCCCCTGCTGTCCCTGCTGTTGCTGTTGTTGCCTGGATGCAAAAAGCTGCGGAAGGCCGTTGGCGCGCGTCCTGCTGGTGTTATCCTTCCTGCAAGCCGAGAAAGATACGCACACTTCACTACAAGACTAGCCAAGCAAGCTGATTATGATATCAGTGCTTGGCTGTTGTTGTTGTTGTTGTTGTTGTTGTTGTTGTTGTTTACATGGCCTTCAGTCCAGCGGGGACTGCTCAGCGGCGGCAAGGGGGAAGGGAGATTGGTCACACTGCTCGGCTGTGCAAGTGAACCTCTAAAATACGAGTGATGTGATGAGGGTAAGCGCCCTGCGCACCTTGCATGTTCTGCCACGCATCCAACGACCAGGTTGAAGGCCCAGCCGGGGGCCCGGCGCTCACCGCTCTCCTCTTGAGCCGTGCTGATCACCCCGCCTGTGGCCAAACCAAGGGTTTGCAACATGAGCCATGCAACGCATTTGCCTGAACCTTTCACATGCACGCAAGGGTGGAGTCACAAGTAGCTGCCCTGGTCTGATGAGAACCAAGGTTGAGGTGCTTTGTAAAGTTGCTGTAAAAACGCCAGACCTCACATCCGTAGTCCTAACTCATCTGCCTACTTCCGCTGCCCCTGCACCAGTGGTATCTAATCTACAGTAGTATCTATCAAAACACATCTAATGCTAAGTAACTGCTGCTTCATCCCTTGGCTTCTTTGAGTTCTTCTGCCTCGCCTGTCGTGCGCCAGCTGCTGCTGCCTCCCTCTCTCTCAGTCCCCCTTCCTCAAGACCCCGCACTTTCCACGTGCCCTGGTTGGCACCTACCCAACACCAGCCCCGCCTGTTGCCCTTACCAGCTTCTAACTCAGTCTGCCCCTCTGATGCAGACCGGAGTATTAGGTGCCCTCGTGACTTTGAGTGAGGCAACTTCAAGGCTTGCAGACTACCAGAACAGTTCTGCCTCCTTTCAAGCACCTGGGAAAGGCACAGCACGGTCAACCCACGCATCGGTCAGTCAGAAAGCAAACAATTATGCGGCTCACTCTCCTGCAGTTCATGGTGCTATGGCCCCTTGTCCCAAGCACCCTATTGCAATTGGCGACGCCGTCCAGGACTGGTAATCTGCCCGGCCGCCTTAAAACATTATCGTAGCGGCATTCCTCCTTGCCATCGTGTGCCTGGACATGATTCCAGTCTGATATATTTGTACTGACATTGCTCCACATTGGGCCGTGAGCGTTTGGCTGTTCACTAACCTCAAGAAGCGGCCCGTCCTCAAAGTGCTGCAACAGGGATTTCCGCCTCTGCGAGCAAGTGATGCAGCCGACGCATGCTTCCTTCGCACACATCACACAACGATAAACAGACTCCTTGACATTTCATGTACGATTGAATTCCTGCCTTGAAAAACCTCGGGAATGAAAACCTCGGCTGCTCGAAACAACACCTCAACAGTTATGGCGTGAATAGTATAAGAGGCGAGCAGCAGGGGCTGTGCTGGTAATTTACGTAAGGGTTACGGGTAATGAACCGCACAAGTCTTCCATTGACATTTGAAACTCACCTCCATGTTCCGTGAGCAGCGCCCTCTTTCCCCGGGCAGGCAGTCCGTTTCACGGCATTCGCCCTCCGCACGGAAAGGCATGAGCGAATGTCCCCTTCCAGCAGCCCGGCACAGCGGCTACAGCTGGCGCGAAAATCACGGCAGTATCAAGCGCATTCGAGTCCGACAAACTTCTGGGGCTGTGAGAGTAGACTTGACGTGCATTTTCACGACGCAAACGTACGGCGAACGCTTTCGAGCACGTGCTGGCATGAGCGTCGCGAGCTCTGGTTTCTGTACAGAAAAGGCTCACGCACTGCGTAAGTTGCGTCCTGCTTCAACTCTATTGATTCATAGTGGCTACACAAGATCAACTGCAGGGCCTTTGGTTGCCAATCGCCAGACTGTGGAGCAGTGACTCTCTTTGAACCCCTTTTGCACAGAGGGCATGCATGCATACTCGGCTACCATGCATGCATGTTGAGTCCAAGGCACGCGGCTGACATGCAAATAACACCGTTGTCATCTTCTTGGCGTTGATGCCAAGAGCGTCCCCGAAGGACGGTAGCAGCACAAAACTGATGCTACGTTCGTGTCTGTCAGTACGAAGGCTGAAACAGTACCAGGCAGCACTAAGCCTGCACTAAGTGCTCTGCACTAAGCCTGTGTCGCGCAGGAAACCAGCCTGAGGCCTCCCTTCAACTTCAAAACCTAAAGCTATCGCAGGCGCTGGGCAGATCAAGGAAGCGAGACATGCCCCTTGCTCTCAAAATGTTTTTTGCCAGTTCCGGGGCAATTCCTGCCCTTGAAGCCGTTTCTGTGTGTAAAGGCGGTGTTGGGTCTGCCACTTACAACACTGGTTCCAGTGGTACTCCCAGGAATTGTCCCAGAACTGGCAAACTTCTTTTTGTTTGCGTCGTTGATGTTTATGCTAGCCTGGTGCACTATAGCTAAGGAATTCACTGCAGGACACTGACACAAGATGGCCGTAGGCTCCTACGTGCCCAAACACCAGCTGCATGGTAAAACTGCCAGTGAGGGCAGGCCAAAGCACAACCTCCTGCTTCTCATGTACCCCTGTGGCAGGCACAAGTGAAGCACGTGACAGCTGTTTCTTCCTGGGCGTCCGTGAAGCAGAGAGACCTATTCAACAATTTCCAGCCATCTGCCTTTGTTCCACACCAACACTGTACGAATACTTGACACATACATACAAGTTCCCATCATCCTGTTGCGGTTTCTGGCACCGGTTGCAAGCACCCCTGCAACACAATGCGCAATGCTTGCTCCACGTCTGCGTTTCCGACCAACACCCAGAGCTGCCGCCGTGTGCTAGCAGCCCCTGTGGCCTGCAATGCAGTGGTGGTGGTTCCCCTTGGAGTGCTTGCAGCGTTGGTCAGCAGCTGGCTCCACGAACTGGCCACATGCAGCCGCTCCTGGCCCAGCTGCTCCTGCACCTGGTGCACCAGCCGGGTCAGAAAGCCGGCTGCTCCACGCCAGCTGGAAGGCACAGACAGGTGCAGCCAGGTGCGGCCAACTGCCATCGCAAGCAGCCGAATAACGACAGCGTACGACTGCTGCTGGCCTGCCCCTGCTGCCGCCTGTTGCGGCCGCTGTCTGACTTGCAATGGCACCATCAATTCGTGCTGAAATGGCCCACGATCAGGCACGTGCAGGACAGGAAGACGGTCGCCTGGCTTATGCCCCGCCATCCCACATGGCCTTGAAGGTATCACAGCGTCCAAGGCGGCCTGTGCGGCATGCATGGGCCGGGCAGCCACAGCCAACGCGTCTAGCAGTAACCCCTCCTCTCCCAGCTCTGCCATCTGTTGCACGCTTTCCAAGAAGCTTGCCAAAGGCCCTGCTGCACTGGCTGGCTTAATTTGCCCGGCCGCTTGAGCAGAGGCAAGGGCAGAAGGTGGCGAAATGGCTGGGGTGGGCAAAACGCTTGCATGGCGCCCGTTTGCCATGCTAATCCGGCATGCCAGGAGGTCATTCCATTCCACCCGTGGTGCTGAAGGGGAAGAGGTGAAGCCAGCTGAGGTGGAGATGGCATGCGGTAATGGAGTGCCCGGCGGCCCAACCGTTCGTGCTTCTTGTGGCGTTCGAGCAGTAACAGCCACAGGCGCCACTGGCGTGTGTGCTTGGCCTCGCGCCTGCCACAGCTGGTCCCATGCAGACCCTGCCTGCCAGCTAACAGTGAAGCTAAGCGGCTGAGCCCCTGCTTTTGCTGTGTCTTGCAACGCCACTGATCCCGTTGCACCAACCCACTCAGCTGATTGTGAGGGTTGCTCCTTCTTCACAAAACTGTTTGGTTCTATTTTAATGAGCTGGCTGGAGCCGCCTGGTACGGAGGCTGCTTGTGCGCACCCTGCGCCCGTTTTCCCTGCTGCTGCTAGATTGCTGCCTGGGGCGTGATGCACAAAGGTTGCACTGCTAGCCCCATAGCTGGTGAGGTTCACAGAGCCATTTGAGCCCCAGGTCCAGACTAAACTGCCGCTTTGCCCCTGGTGCCCTCCAGATGCTGTGTGTGCAATCCCGTTGGTTCCATTGGCTTGATGTGTGCCCGGTTCGTCAATCCTGCTGTTACAGCTGTCACCAAAGCGGTTATGAAGCCCAATGTAGCCATTTGAAAGGCCCTTGGCACGCTTGGCAGGTAACTCCGCTGCGGCAGAAACGTCCCAGGCTGCCGTTTCTGCTGTTTCCATGTCTGCATCCCACTCACGTTTCACAGGAAGCATTACTGGGGCTTCCTGATGCACAGTGGTGATGTGATGATCTGATGCATGGGCTGTTCCCGCATGGAGCACATGGAGATGCATGCCATCGGTAGCCATGGCCTCCATGCGGGCAAGAAACGTCTGCATGCGGACCATGCTGAGCAGGTCCGCAACCATGTCCAAAACGGACTGTCCATGTGCTAGGCTGTACGTGAAACGTACCGTACCGCCTCCTCGCCATGTGACTGACTCCGCCCTCAACCCAGGCCACCCCGCTTGTACCGCTGCCCTCGCCTCACCAGCACCTCGCATGATAGATGTGCTAGAAGGCCCACGCACACAGCTGCTGTTCCACGTTTCTGCATCACCATTCGCCAAGCCTTCTGCATGATGTTGCTGCTGAGGCGGACGGGTGTGCTGACGATGGAGTCGATTGACGGGCATTCCGCACCCGCCTGCCCCCCGGCCGTCCCCACCTCCATCGCTGCTAAACCAACACCCCTGGACCACCATATGCACCTGCTGTGATTCCACGTGCTTGCCTGGCGCGAGGGTAACACGGTGCATGCCGACACGGGGAGGGTAGAGACCCTTCCGTCGGGCGATGCGACAAGGTATTGCTATGCCCGCACAGGCCCGTAACCGAATGCAACCGCTCCCAGGGTCTGCTAGGGTAGCTTCTTGAAAGTCTGCGCACAGTGCCTGCAAAATGCCAGAGCAGCATACCAGGGCGCCAATGTCTATGCAGCACAGGTCGGTAGGGCTGCCTGCACACAGCACGCACTTGAGTGGACGCCTCCAGTGAACAATTCGTGGCAATATTTCATGGCGCAGCAAACTCCTGCCAACACAGCCCTTTCAAGCAAAAGATTTGGCACTGCTTGCAAGGCATGAAATGGCAATGTCTTGTATTATCTCAGTTTATGGCAAGAACTCCTTCAACCCACCTCCAGCTGGAATATGAGTTTCTCCCACACGCTGTGCCGCTGGCACCACGCCACCACAGCTGACAGCTCCGCTGCAATGTCACGTATCCCCGCCACCCCTCCACCTGCGGCCCCATGCTCTCCCTGCTGGTGCTGCTGTTGTTCCCGCTGAGGCCGGTGCCCACGGTGCCTGGCTGCTGCGCTGCTACTTGTGGATTGCAGCAGGTGGCGCCCGGACCCACTGACTGCCTCTGTATCAACCTGCATGGAAGCATGCGTCACATGGCACATGGCACGCATCACATGTCACGTTTCACATGGCACACATCACATGTCACATGGCACGCATTTCATGTCACATGTCACATGTATGGCGCATGTCAGGTGCACTAGATGGTCAGTGACTGAGTTAACCAGTTGACTACATGGATACACTGGCTGTCACTAGATGGCAGGTTCATTGAATCCGCGTTAAACTCATCGTTTGGTTGCACAATGACATCTGATCTCTTTGCCATCTGCACTGATACAAGTTGATTGCATCATTGCAATTTCAGCACTTGTCTGTGCACTTGTTATATGGAGCCCGCGGTGAAGACTTGGCTCACCTGCATATCTCCGCTGTGCTGCATGTCCCCGCTGGCCGCTGCGCCCGTCGGCAGGCTGTGGCTACCGCCACGCCCCAGCCTCCCCCCCAGCGGCCCCGACGTGCCTCCTGTGCCTGTGCCTGTGAGAGAGCGAGCGAGTGAGTGGGTGAGTGAATGAGCGTCCTTTTACGTCTGTGTCGTGCGACAAGTCGAACAGAAGGTGGCTTAAGCACGATATGCAAGGCTGCACAGGACTGCTGGTACCAGGTCCCCGAAACCCTCACAATCACCTGTGCCTGTGCCGTTTTCTGTGGCCGCTCCAGCCTGCTGGCTTGTGCGTGTGACAGATGAGTGGGGCGTGTACACGTGTGTGGGCACGAGCACGCCCTTGAGCACCTTCACGGGAAGCATTTGGTCTGCAGATAAACATGGCATGGGATTACCGCTGGATGCCATGCAGCAGCCACATAGCACTGTTATGTGTGGATACCATACACTGAATGGCGTGGCAAACTGCCGTTTGTAGTTTAGTACCAGGATTCAAGGATGACATGGCACCCACATGGACATGTGCTACTGGGTGCTCACACTGGTGGGACATTATCATCAGGTCTGCCTCCTCAAGCAACTTAGTGCCACTTGCTACAGCCATGTTCCTGCTGTTCCTGCTCCTTTCAGGCCTTACGTGTGGAAGCAGACCTGCAAGTAATAGCCGACATGGCAGCTTCCTGTCTGATTGAAATTATCTGTCCCTGGCTTGAGGCACACTCATTGTGCGCCTGGTGCACGCACTTCTGACACGAATGTAAAAATACAACGACAACTAGGTCAGCATCGTCTTTTATGCACCTGTGCATGCAACAACGAAGAGGCTGTACGCGCCGCTGGTGCTAGCCGGGTGGTCCCCTCCGAGGACGAAGCTGAGGTTGCGGGGCTGCATGCACGGCTGGGTGCCGGGCTGGCTGCTGTAGAGCGGGGGGAAAGTGGGCGGGAAGGGCGACGGAGGGAGGGACCACAGGGCGTAGAACCGCTTGAAGTCCACCCTGCAGGTGCAAGAGGGTCAGGCAAGGGTGGGGAGAAGCACATTGCAGAAGTATACATAACCATGTTATTCAAGCCCATGCCATGGTCATTGCGGAAGGAGAAACACGCTACTGCCAGTACCTTAGTCACCGGGTGCTGATGGTTCTGGATCTGCGAACTGGGTATTGATCTGGGCAACACTTGGTTGCCTGCTCTGCTCGGTTTCCTAACCAAGCAACAAGAACCTTTGCTTTGGAGGCTAGCTACAATTCTGTGCGCATTCGACCTTGTTCATGCACCTGCAGGGCCAGGCTACCGGGCGGAGGCAGAATGGTTGGCAGAGCTCCAGGATCGTCCAAACCTACCGTCCCCAGCCACTCAACAATCCCATGCCTTTGCCCCAAACTCTGACACACTGTGCCTGTAGGACCATATGTTACGTAGCATGATACGTGCAGTGTGGTGGGTGTGTTCACACACCATGGTACTTGTTCCGTGTGGAATGCCGTCATCAGCCTCGTGCTTGCCCCTCCCAGGTGCAAGTGCAGGCGCCTGGCCACGGTCATAGTAGTTGAGATAGCCATGCTGCGCTGCTGATCCTTAAACAGGACTGCCAGGCGGTGCGCTGCTTCATGCAGAGCACGTGATGTGGCGGGTTGCCCCGACTGGCCTGTGGTGCCTGAGGGGGTGTTGTGGATTTTTGCCACGAGGTTGTTCAGCTCGTCCTCGCGCTGCAAAGTGCAAAGCAAACAGCAGTCGGATGATGCCTTGTTAGCAATGACGTGCTGGAACATGCATGCACAAGCTAGAGGCAGTATTGATACCAAAACGACGACTGGGTTTGTAAGGATGGCGGTCGTGTCGTTAACCTGATCTTGCCAGCAGGCACAAGGAGCCACCTTGTATTGCACCTTGCCATGCACTTGCATCGATCACAACAATGGTGATAGCAGTGGCAGTGACAGTGCCGATCCATTCACCAGAATCCAATCACAGGCATTGACACTCTAGGCAATTAATTGATGCATTTCATCATCAAACTCACCGACGACCAGTTAGCCATAGACTGGATGTTTGAGTCGCCTGCCAATCCAGGGTGCAGCAAAAATCGCCCTGTGAAGAGACTCTTGGACACGCGCATGAGCACCTGACCCTGAGAAGACAGCTCCACCACGGGAAACTCAATCTCAATTTCCAATCCACGTGCCACCTGGCTTGCCTCTTGAACGTTTCTCCCATGTGCCTCAGCCCCCTGCTGTGCCCCGGAGCCAATGCCGCCGTCTGCAGTTGCCGAAAACCCTAGTTGCTGTGTGTCAGCTGCTGCTGTTGTACCGGTGGTGTGTGGATGGCTGTGGTCAGAGGCGTGGATTGCGCGGGCCTGGCGAGCTGCCTGGGTGGCTGTAGGGTTAGAGGTGCTGAGAGCTTGTTGGACCGAGAGAGCATCTACCACAGGTTGGGCTGTGAGGGGCAGGCAGTGTGTCTTGCTGGTGGTCACCCAAACTTCCCAGGACGTTCCTGCAACGGCCTGCAAGTAACGTACACACATACTGATGATGATCCATCTTATTCCTCGAAGGACAGGTTTGATTCATATGCAAAGCTGAGGAGTGCGGGTGGGAGTTGATGATTGGTGCCTTGTTGTTGAAAGCTGACCGAGCAGCCTGACATTGGTGGTTGGGATAAGTGGCATGGCCTCAATTTTGAAGGTTAGACAACCCAGCTCCCCTACCACAGGTGCTCACCATGTTCTGCAGCTCCTTCGTTAGAGCTTGCTGCAACGCTGACAGCTCCTGCCACGCCAGATTGGTAGCAGCTCGCAACAAGAGCTCGTCAACATTCACGCGCACTGCATCCAACTGCATGCGCTGCAACACTGCCTGTTTGGCCATCGCAGCAGCAACCGTCCCTGCATGCGACACAACCTCTGGCTGTTGAACGCTGACGTGTGTAGACCCGCTGGACTCCCCTAGCCCAGGCTGTCCTTGTAGCTCGGTTGTAGGTGCACTGACATTGCAAAGCACCTGCACTGAACCGTTAGCTGCCACACCAATTTCTAGTCGCGGTCGCTGCGAGACTGGATCAGGCCCCGCTGCTGCACGACCCCGGGTCGCTCCCGCCCCTGCGGCCTGTACCAACGCCGTGAGCCCTGCAGCCGGCGGTGCTGGCAAAGGTAGCAATGGGATTGCACGGGACCAGAAAGAAAGTGTGAAGCCCAACCCAAGGCCGGAGCTGGTTCCAGGCTCGACCTGTGCATTGCCCACCCAGCATCCCGACGACCCCACTAATTGCTGTGCCACGGCGCGGGCCGCGTCGACTAGCAGTCTGCCTGCCACGTCAGCGAGCACACTGTGCATTACTGCCAAGGGTGCACTTAGCTCGTCTGCTGCCTGCCGGGCAAGCAGTGCTAGGTTGTGTGCATGGTGCACCCCACCCCGTGCTGCTACCACCGCTGCATCACCACCTGTCATCCTGCTGGTTGTCCCAGACGGCTGCGGCATTGCAGATGAGCGGCGGCTGGCTGACGGCTGTGTGCTAACAGCCATACCAGCTGGCTCCTCCACCACCACACCTTGGGCCGCCCCGGCGGCTGCCGCCGCCAGTTCCCGCCGCTTGGCATACACCGCTGCATCCGCCGCAACGTGCATCCTGTTGTTCAAATCCTGCAGCAGCGCGGTGACTTGTGCTTCATGCAGCGCTGGCCCCTGTATCCCGTTGACCGGTATGCTGAAGTCTAGCAGCAACCATCGCCACCGTTGCGTGACTGGCTTGCCAGAGGAAACCTCCTCATCCTCTTCTGCAGCCGCTGCTGACGTCCCTGCCTGCGCCGCTGCCCCGCCTGCTGCTGCCAGGCCTCCGCCCTGCACCCCTTCAGCTGGTCCCTCAGCTGAGGCTGCTTGCACAGGCTCCTCGGGTAATTGCAGGCCAGGCACAAGCGTGATGCGGGCATCATACAGGCCTTCCACACGAAGCAACGCCCAGCCCTCTCGCACGTCGGACACCACAGCACCCTCTGGCAGGTTGACCTGTGCATGAACGTCACACATGGACCTCATATCATCCCTGGCACATGCATGCATGCATGCATGCATGGCCATGCAGGCAATCTGCCAACGGCAGTGCAATCATGCCGTGAACATGCACATGCAGATTGATGCTGCGGCATCAGTGGCTGGAATCAGAAGTAGTGAACCATGCATGCCGTTTTTTACGCCCATGCACATTACTACCTTAAGCAGGCTTGAGGAAACCAGATGTGAAATGCGCCTCAAACGCCGCCGCTGCTGCTCCTCACTCTGCTGACTGGCACCCCGCAGCTTCTCTATGCTCGACGGCAAGTCATTGTAGGTGCCTGCAGCATGCAAGGCGTTTCACAAGTGGCTGTAGAATGCCATCAACTCGGTCCAGTCTTGGTCCCGAAGCGACATGGATACATGGCTCCAGCTGCATGCGCATCATACAACTGCATGTCTTGTTGCCTCAGTTCAAATAACTGTCTGTATGTGCCCCGTGCACCGGCCAGATATGCCAGGCATTCAGTTCAGTAACTGCATATGGGACACCTTGTGCACTGGCCATGACATCTTATCTGCCCTTGCTTTGTGGGGAAGCTTGCTGGTTCTTATGAGCACATACGCTGGCACTCCTGCTGTGCATGATGTGCTCAGCCATCCCGCCAACTGCCTGTGCTGGGTTTATTTTGGCTGTTGCTGCAGCATTGCCTCCTTTCTCAGCTGGCCACTGTTCGCTGCACCAGCCCACAAGAGCCCACTTGCATACCATTCTCCACTCAGGAGCTTAACAGCACATTATCACCCAGTACACCAAGCGAGCTCATCATACCTGTGCTGAGAACATCAAGGGCTGTTTGCACGTCAAACATGGGTGAGAAGTCTGGCTGGCGTCGCATGTGCGCCTCGTAGAGCTCCACTGCTGCTGCCTCCAGCATCTGTGTATGCTTGCGTGCTGTGTCCAACACCTGGCCTGTGCCAATGCATCCCAAGGTTGCTTTGGCCTTGGGATGCCATTGCACCAGTGCCACGAGGCGCAGGAGCTGCTGGCGAGATGCATGGAGGTAGGACAATGCAAGGCGCTTCCTGCGTGGTGAGAGGAGTGCATGCATGCGGCATTGAAACCCTATGCAACATGAAGCAGCTGCAGACAAGCCCGTGCACAACCAGGCAGACTGTTGGACACTGCCTTTGCTATTCAGCAAGGCTCAGGAGAACCACATGTTGGCCGTACATGTCAGATGGCTTGGCTTGGTAGGTTGAACCACCCGATCTTGATCAACCATCAGCCATCGGGCGCACCTTTCTGCGTCGTTGCTGGCTGCAGCGGTATGCAGCAATGTGCCAAACTCTGCATGAATGCGCTCCAAAGCATTCTTGATGACCTCTGACAAGTCTGTGAGCGGCCGCGAACCGCCAAGAAGGGGCCCAAGCCCTCCAGAGAGGTCGCCCATGCCCGTGGCTGCCTGAGGCTTCCAAGACTCGGTCTACGCCTTGACATAACTCCTCATGGTTGTCACCATGCCCACGCTACTCTGTTTTGCGCTTTACATCGGAATTCCATGCTGCCATTTCTAAAGCGCATCCTGTGACATTCAATAGATCGCATGGCAGCGGCAGCAGGCAGCTAACACAGGACCAAAAGTCAGAGGACGGCACTTGCTCCCTGGTCGGTTTTCCAACTGCCACACGTATTGTGAAAATAACATGAGTTTATGTTGTGTGTATTATGTGTGTTGTTTCAGTGCTCTCAGCTCTGTTGCCACGCATGATGTCCAGCAAGCTAGAATGGCGGTGTCTCGCGCGTCGCGCGCAAGGAGACGGGCATGGGCGCGCGCGCGGGCGTAAAGTCGCGCGACGACGCGTGCCCAGCAGATGCGTCAACAATGGGTGATTGGTTACGCCGCAGTGATTGAGAGAGTTTCAAGAGTGTGTTCGGCCGAAGTCTTGCCGCAACTAGCGAAAAGAGGCGTAGACTCAACCTTGCCCACGATTCGTGAAGTAGGGCTTGCGGTTGTATGCAAGGACGACTCATTGAGAGGGGAGTATCTGCTGATTTGATTCAAGCAAGCATACTGAGATTGCCTCGTGATTGTGCAACGTGCGGGGTGTATTTCAAAATAGGCGCGTTGGAAAGATGCTTTAGTCCAGCAAACCCAATAAGCAGCGACAAGCAGGAGAGGCACAAGTGGTAGCAAATACAGCGCCGGCCTTATGGTTTACATTTAGTCTGATGTTTATAAGACAAGGGCAGATGAAGAGAATGAAGAGAATTCATACATGGTGGTTGCTGCACGTGGTAACGCCACCCACTGAACCTGACATGGAGCTTGCTGCAAGAGCAGCCATTGCCAGCCTGACTGTGTCCACAACACAAGCAGCTACGGCCAGGATTTAAGAATAAGCTGGCAGCAGATTCCCGTAGAGTGAACACGTGAGATCACATCAAGAGCAAAAGGGACCTGTACGTATGGTGTAGCCGTAACATTGGCTTCCACCATTCAGATCAGCGATTGCCGCAGCCTGTCATGACAAGGTTCAGGTGTCACGAGAGCAGAAATGCAGGCTGGCAACGCAGGCTAGTCTGTGCAGCGCTGGTTGCTGCTTGCATCGTTGGAATCGCGGATGCATTCAAGGAGCAAGACTTCAAGGTGAGCATACGCGATGCTCTTGATCATAATCGCAACCAAACCCTGAAATCAATTCTAACCTTGCCTGCAATGCATTCTGCAGAAATGCAAGGACAATGGCTTTTGCAGACGCAACAGAGGCAAATCAGGTCCAACGTTCAGGGTGCTTCCGGATAGCATGCAAGTGGAAGGAGGCATTGCTACCGGCACCTTGCTGAACACAGCGGCCAACAAACAGCTGCAGCTCAGCTTGACGGTCTACAAGGACGGCTTCGTCCGATTGTTCGTAGATGAGCCCGAAGCGGATCGCTTCAAGATCACTGACCTTGTGATGCCGAGCGTGGAGGGACGCCGAGGGGAGTGGGAGAAGGTGTCCAGAGATGGAACTAAGTCGATCACATTGATCTCAGGCAGCACCAGTGTTTCTCTGCACTTCCAGCCTTTCAAGCTGGCCATCAACATAAATGACAAGCCAGCACTGGTGTTGAATGGGCGAGGCATGTTCAACTTTGAGCACAGGCGCACAAAAGATCAGGTGTGTGTCCAGCTGCTCATGCCCTCAGGCATTCAGATCTCAACACGTGTGTGCTCTCGCTTGAAACCACAGCTCTCGAGTTCAGCACATCTCTCTTGCTGTCATTTTGCTGTGTCCTGAACGGCCATATCCACAACCAATGCACAGCAATCGGATTCAGCAAAAACCTGCAGGGCTGGGTGTTGTTGAAGCAGTAGCACATCTTCTCGTCTGGAAAGCAATTCATTCAGTGGGCTGGCCAGTTCTTCTGCTATGCTGCCATTGCCCAAAGCTGGTTATGCACTTGCCCTTAGGACGGAGATGCGGCATCATGTGATGGGTGCTGGGAGGAGGAGTTCCTTGGCCACAAAGACACCAAGCCCAGGGGCCCAGAGTCAATGTCACTGGACATCAGCTTCCCTGGCTTTGACCACGTGTATGGGCTGCCAGAGCATGCTGCCAGCCTGGCACTCAAGCCAACCACTGGCGGTGGTGAGTCTTCCTGGCTGACTCATGCCAGCGAGTGTGTCACTAGACTGTGAAGAGGCTGACAACGCAGCGATGGCCCATTTCTCCACAGGCATCACGCTAAAGCAGCATTGGTCGAGTGGACAGTTAACGCACCAGGTCCAGAGTGACGTGTTGGCAAAGCCTGGTGTTGCAGCGTCGTCCTTGTCAATGCTGCGCTCAGGTGTGGAGAGCGAACCGTACCGCCTGTACACCTTGGACGTCTTTGAGTACAATGTGGACTCTCCTTTTGGGCTGTATGGTGCCATTCCTTACATGATCGCACACAAGCTGGGGCTCACCACCGGAGTGTTCTGGTGAGAAGCTGCTAGCACACACATGTACATATGTAACGATGAAATTGCAGTCCTAGGCGGTTCGTTGGACTTCTAACATACATCATGTCAGGCTGCTACAATGGGTCGTCACCTTTGCAGGACCTTGCCTTGACATTCGCTTAGTATGTAGTAGGCGTTGTATCGCAATCCTAGCCTGTGAGCTGGACGTGCATGCATTTGGGCAGGCTGCTACGGTGTGATGTCAACATTGCAGGACCTTGGCATTGACCAACTGGCAAGGTTGCCTGTTTGCTCACTATGTATTTCTTGCCTTTCTTGACCAAGTGGCGATGTTGGCCATTCGCTCATTGTTTGATTTGTGGCGTTTGACACCTGGCCTGCAGGCTGAACGGTGCTGAGATGTACGTGGACGTCCAGAAGGTCACTGACGGCACCGCCACTCAGTGGGTGGCGGAGAGCGGCGTGATCGACCTGTTCGTCTTCACTGGCCCTGGGCCCAAGGAGGTCACCAGGCAGTATGCTACTCTGACGGGAACCACTGCGCTGCCACAACTGTTCTCTATTGGCTATCACCAGGTGTGACTGATTTAGACAGCCATACCAGCGATTCATCATCATAATCGTCATCAGGCCTTCAGATCTGCCAAACTATGCATGGCAGGTGTGCGGCAAGCCCAGGTAGCATACAACTCTGTTGGCAATCACCGGCAGACCGAGGAAGAAGACGACTGTTGGAAGAGAGGTCAGCTAGGGTGCGACTGCAGAGGGCAGACTAGACCATGCTGGCACGCAAAAGACCAGTTGCAAGCCAGGGCAATCAAGAACAGGCAAACACTTCTGAACTGAGACCAAGCACCTGGTTCCCCTGTACTCAAGCTTCAAATGCTGTCAACACACGACCTTGATCTCCATGGTGGTAGTTTGTCTCTGTGCTGTCCAAGCAAGACTTGCCTGCTCTTCTGTGCACCTTTTGCAGTGCCGGTGGAACTACCGTGATGAGGCAGATGTCAAGGCTGTGGATCAGGGCTTTGACGACCATGCCATTCCATACGACGTGATCTGGCTGGACATTGAGCACACCAACGGCAAGAGGTGGGTGGTTACTAGCAATAAGGTCGACCTTGGTCTGCTCATGTGGTGTTCCACCTACGTTTGACCACAAGGTTTTGCCACCATGTAAGTTTCCAGTCCCACTGAGCCAATGCGCCCTTGCAGGCACCTAACATCAAAACAGCAGCCAAAAAGGAACATTCGTGAAACCAAGTGGACGGCGGGTTCCTTCAGTTTCTCGCTGATTGCTTCAAAAGAACATTAAAGGTGGCTATCGTCGACCACCCCAGCCTGTTTCAGACAAACACAGTGCAAGCGCCTAACCATCAACCCCCTGTGCCCACGTGCATTCCAGGTACCTTACCTGGGACTCAGGTCTGTTCCCTGACCCCAAGGCCATGCAGAACGACCTGGGCTCCCGGGGCCGCAAGACAGTGACCATTGTGGACCCACACGTCAAACGTGACCACTCCTACTACATCTTCACTGAGGCAGAGCAGGCGCAGTACTACGTCAAGAACAGGAACGGCGGCGTCTTCGATGGGTGAGTGGGCCCATGGCAGTTGTAGGACTAGGGTCTGGCGGCCGGGGGCTTGAGGGGGCGTCCAACCGTCTTGAGGCGCTTGTTGGCTTGCTTACGGGGCGACGATGGATGTTGCACTGCATTTATGCCCTAGAGTCAAGGAGGTTGAAGGGGCGTTCAACTGTGATGAGATGCTGGGGAGTGTGGCTTGAGGAAGGGGTGCTGTCATGCAAGGGCGCTTGATGGCTTGCACATGGGCGGGATTGGGCGTTTCACTGCAACCTTGCTGCAGCTGCCGTACTCTCTTACTCCAGCCTTGCAAGCTGAAATGCGAGTGGGCAAGCCAGACATCACACAGGACGACAGTGGAAAAAGCGTGGTTGGACTGGTGGGGCTGCAGGCACTTGGAGTGGTTGCCTGCTGACGCTTACAATACCGGTCAAGTGTGCATTTGTGTGGTTGTTTTGCAGATGGTGCTGGCCTGGCAGCTCCTCGTACCTGGACGTGACCAGCCCAGTGGTGCGCGAGTGGTGGGCCAAGCAATTCACGCTGGACAGGTACCAGGGCTCCACCCAGCACCTGTACATCTGGAACGACATGAACGAGCCTTCAGTGTTCAACGGACCAGAGGTGGGCCTGCCGGCTTGGTTGTTTGTTGACTTTGGTACAACAGCGCGCGGTCTGGTCTGCCCCTGTTCTTTTTGTTGGTTTGAGTGGAGCAGGGCTTGGCCTTTGATGTCGGTCAGTCCACAGGGAACGTTGAAGGCTTGCTGCCAGCGTTTTCTTTGCCAAGTTTGCCAAGCAGCAGTAGCAACACGATTTGCAGTTGTTAAGCAGCAACAGCGGCAGCTTTGTGACCCAGAATAGCTTTTGTGGCATGTTTGGCATGTGTTGTGCAGATCACCATGCTCAAGGACAACATCCACCATGATGGCATTGAGCACCGTAACGTGCACAACCTGTACGGACTTTACTACCACATGGGCACGGCAGACGGCCTGGACGTGAGGGGCAAGGAGATCTTTGGAGAGGATGGCGACAGGCCATTTGTGCTGTCACGTGCCTTCTATGCTGGTGAGCGGGCTCAAGGCGTGACTTTTCAGTGCAGTGTGGGAGGCAGGCAAGCAGGCCTGTGTTGGACTTACCCTGTAGACACCATACAAAGCTTGAATAGCTGCAACCTTGAGTTGGCTCACACTGCACCATGTGACAAAGTCCATTGAATCGATTGAATGTGACGCATTGAACATGTGAGTCAGTTCCTGTGCAGCACTGCCAGACCAACAGAACACCCATGCAGTACAATCAGCTCAACTTCGTCAACTTGGCACTTGCCATTTCAAGTCAATCTAGTCAATTAATCGTCGTCAAGCTGTCAAGAAGCTGCGCAGGTCATAAGGCCGATTCGCAGCTGTATGCACGACCCCTGAAAATCGCCGCCAATCGCACACAAAGGCTTGCCGGTACACGAAGGCACACAGCTTGCAGCTTCTCAAGCCTTTGTTGCCGTCCTCAGGCACATAGCGTATGCGCCCCTGCCATTCCAGCTTCAGTGTCATGTCTGCCTGTTCTTCTTCTTACTCATGCCTCCCTTGCCATATGTGTTGCGTGTCCACAGGTACCCAGCGTGTTGGCCCTATCTGGACGGGAGACAACGCCGCCAAATGGGAGCACTTGCGCGTCTCCCTGCCCATGCTCATGACGCTGGGAATCACGGGACTGCCCTTCAGCGGGGCGGACGTAGGCGGCTTCTTTGGCAACCCCGAGCCTGAGCTGCTCATACGCTGGAACCAGGTAAGGCCAGAAGAGTGGCGCAGCCCGCAGGCTGGTCGATGATCACAGAGATGAGCACAGGCCACAACATGCAAAGCGACCAACGGCCACGACATGCGCAGGCCAAGGATGAAGGAACCGGGGCTGTGCACAAGCAAGGTGCAGACATGCTAACTGCCATACAAGTTGTACCTTAAGGGCGGCTTGTTCACCCTGCCCCACCCTTTTCCTCACAAACATTACTCGCAACAATTCCAACCATGCATTTGATAGGCAACCACCCTGCACGTCCTACCCTTGCCTTACGTGCAGCTGGCTGTCTTCTATCCCTTCTTCCGGGGCCACGCCCATCTGGAGAGTCCCCGGCGCGAGCCCTGGGTGATGGGCGAGCCGCACACCACACGCATGCGGGATTCCATCCGCGCACGCTATGCACTGCTGCCCTACATGTACACACTCTTCAGGTACGGAACCGCTTGTACTGAGACAGGCTTGCAGAGTAAGGGAAGTGCACAGGGCAAGCTTGTATGCGGGATGAAGTGCAGGTGTTGAACCCAGAACATAGGGCAGCAGATTGCATTCTCTGTGTTGCCGGAAAACATAATGGATAGTCTACCGAGGCAGGTCGCCACCTCACCTTGTACTAGCGTGTGTATGTGTGCGCTCTCCGCAGGCACGCCAACATTTCAGGTGCTCCAATTGTAGGCCCCACGTGGTATGAGTTCCCTGAGCTCAAGGGTGGGTGGCTGGGGTCAGGGCACTGCATGGGTTTCATGTGTCTGGAGAAGTAAGGGGGTTGGGGTCAAAACTCAGGTGTCTCGGGTCCAGCAGGCTCTAATCAGAACCACCAGGATTGATTCGCCTGCTGAATTGGAACAGGAGACAGGCAGGACAACAGTAGTCGATTGAGGATGGCCTGGCACTAGAGGGGATGGCCTGGCACTAGAGGGGATGGCCTTCATCGTTTGAACTTTTGTTGCTGCAAGCGATGCCCAGCTCGTTTTGTTTTACTTCACCATTTTGCCTGCACAATGTTTCACCATACGCCCACGAGTATATCATGGTGTAAGCAACGCCCATGAGGCCGTTTACCGAGCCTTGCCACCCACTTGGTTGCCATCACCGTTGCTTCACTGTATGCCCACGTGCAGAAACGTGGACCCTTGAGGAGCAGATGATGCTGGGTCCCGCCATGGTCGTGCGGCCCGTGCTGTACGCCGGCGCTGCCTCAGTGGACGTCACTCTTCCGCGCACGAGCCGTTGGTATGATCACCTTACAGGTGATGACAGGGGGTCTCGGACCAGCAGGGGTGTTGAGCAAGGAGGTTTGGGCACCAGCAGGGGTTCGGAGCACCAGCAGTCCTTTGCAATGCGCCAGTATGATGATGTTGGATACCTTCTGTTCGTCTTGTCGGATGATACAGACTTAAAAAGGCACTCGCTCGCTCACTCACTCGCTCACTCACTCACTCACTCACAGGGGTGGAGATGGAGAAGAGCACGTGGCTGCCGGGCATGGACCAGGTGTTCCGTGTGCAGGTGAGCAATAGACGTGTAGCACCACTCGCTCGCTGTTCTCAAGATGCATGCTCGAGTCATGCAACCTGGGCGTCAATCCGCCCTCGCTTCTTGAAAAGCAATCGTATATGCAACCTGACAGCCTGTTAGTCCTCTGATCTTTTGTATTTAAGGCCATGTGTATAGGTCTGGGATTGCATGAAGTCACCGCAAGCCACCAGCCCAATCATCTCACTTCGTGTTGTTGTTGAGAATACGTTGAAAAGAGATCAATCGAAACACAACGCTGGAAAGTATGCGCATGGACCGATGCCATGTGCACGTCAATTTCGTCCACAGGTGAACCTGGACAGCATTCCCGCCTTCTACCGCGGCGGGTACGTCGTCCCGCGCCGCGAGCGACCCCGCAGAGCCTCCGCCATGCAGGTGAGGCGGTTGGATACAGGACCAGGATCCTGACATGCAACTTTCCAATGCAAGCTTTGGATTCCCTGATAATGCCCGGACACTCGCGCCTGCTTTCATTTCAGCTTCGCATGCCCCCCTTTGTGTAGGAAACACGTGGAACTGTGGTCGTTGTTGTTGTTCTGTGATACAATTGCCCTGTGAACCAGTTCGTGACCAGCCGCGCCTTACTTCGTCTCATGTCCTAGCACTGGCAACTCAAATGGCACCTCGAAACGCTAGCAAGTGTTGCGCTTTCTTGTGTGTTGATGCAGGTTGACGACCCCATCACGCTTGTGGTTGCTCTGGACCACAGCCAGGAGGCTTCAGGCGACCTGTACCTGGATGATGGCCACTCGTATGCCTACCGGAGGGGACAGTATCTGCACAGGTCAGACAGGAAATGGCTCTGACTGATCTCTTATCTCTGGTGAAGCACTCTTCACTTCCACGATGGACAGGCTGGCAGCATGTATAAGGGCCAAGCAGCGGGGGTTCGGTTCAGGGTGACACTGACACCAACATTGTACCCACACACTTCCTTGAGTCACACAATTGTCAGAAGATTTATCTGTGTGCACCAGGCAGATGCGGAATTGTAGACTCATTGCTTCAAATGAAGACGCATCTCATGTCCACCTGTGTGCAGGTCGTTCTCATTCGATTCCAACAAGCTGAGCAGCGTTGCCGCTGCCGCCGAGCCCGGCACGCCCGCGGGAGTGATGCAGCTGCCCAAGGTGGTGGTGGAGCGGGTGGTGTTCCTGGGACTGCCCAAGAAGGGGAGCTTCAAGGCAAAGCTGCCGTGCGGAAAGGTGCGTGCGACAGCTTTGATTTGCAAACTGGTGTGCCTCTACTCTCTGTTCGCTGGCTGGGACGCACGTGTCGCCTCAGACTGTGTATGCTGGCCCGGCTTGGATCTGCTGACTGCAGAAGCAGGACGCCCATTTTGCAATGCCTGTCTGTGAACACGCAGGTTCAGTATTCTCATGCAACGTCAAGGAAACTGGCTGTCTTTGTGTGAATGTGAGGAGATGTCTTGTCCTGCTCCCATGTCTTGCAGGTGATTGCCCTTCAAGCAGGGCCACTGTCACAGCTTGCTCCAACAGCAGCCTACGCCCACGTGCTACGCAGTCCAGGCCTACCGATCTCTCAGGATTGGGAGGTGGAAATAATCAAGGCCTGAGGACGCATGCCGTCCCCTGTCCTAAGCAGCAATGTCTAGACAAGCATTCACCATGCAACAATCATTGATAAACGATGCAGAGGATCTACATCCAGCCATGGACAAGCTTGTGATGTGTATAGGAAGCTAAATGACTGGTTTGTACATGAGACAGTTTGATTGATTTGTTACATCAGGCACATTGCTCTGGAAGGGCACATTAAGGACACAAGTGGGTTTGTACTTTGTGTCGAAAAACAGAATGCTACGTGTCTGAAGGTAGAGCTCTAGAATTGAGTCCACTCTGTATCACCTAGGGCTGCCCGAATATGAGGAACGTTTCATAGAAGTAGGCAGGAAAACTCTCCTGACATGCGTAGAAGCACTGTGAAGGTGCTTCCTGTACATGCGAAAGCACTGTGATCCAAATGTAACACTGAAGATCCTGTGGGTACAACGTCTATAGCAACGGTTATGGTGCTGGTGTATACTCACGTGCTATCTTACAAGGAGGGAGTGCACACTATTTGCGCAAATTGCCAACATTCCTACTAGTAAAGGGGAATCTGGCCCTGCTGTGCATACCCTAGTTGTGTCCCCAGGTGGTCAGAGTATACATTCCCCCGCAAAGCAAGGAGCGGACGAAGTCCAACTTTATTGATTCATTAGACTGCCTGCACGTTTGCCTACTTTTCCAGCATTTGTTCAACAGGATTGCATCCTAAGGCCCCGAACCAGATTCTGGTTGTCACTGTCACTGCCAGTGTGGCAAGGGTGGGAACCACGTTGGTTCCTGCTACGCGCCACACCCCCAAGAAGCAGAACCTGCTATCATCAGCTGGGAGGCCCATAGTGTCACCCAGTTTCAGTCGTTCATGTGATCTTGCCACACGTTCTCCACTTCCTTTTTTGGTGCGCGGCTTGTCAGCAAATGCTGTAACCAAATGGCTGAAACAGAAAGCAAAAAGTTTGTTAGGGTGAAACCGAAATGTTTGAGGGTTTCAAGCTGATGTGGTTCGCCTCCATACTGACACGAGCTTGGCAGATGTCAGGCTGCGTTTCTGCAGCTGCTCATTCGCACCTCCAGCCCATTGCTGCATAACAAAAATGGCTAGCATACACGGCTCAGCTCGTGGCTGTGCTGCCCGGGCGCTTCAGAGTCGCATCAATGGTGCCCGTCCTCGGAAATTGGTGTATCATCGAGCAACCCACCAGGCTCCAGAGCGGTCCAGCACGCGGACACAGATGACAGACCAGCTTCTGGGCATACAGGACTTCTTCGTCACGCCAATGCAAGACATGCCACAATTTGTGCGTGCTGGAGAGGCGGCACTCGGACAGCTGGTGGTGCAGCTGTGCCAGAGACTGGCACTAGCTGCCCAGCTTCTATCCCTTCATCCGTCCATCCAACAGCGCATCAAGGCGACTATCGTAAAGGTGGGGAATGGGCCACGTAAATGTCCCATCACTGTGCCACTTTTCGTGGATGTGGGAAGAGTAGGGTATGTCGAGAAGAGTAGCCATCAATTTCATCAGAAGACAAGTGGCCGTAGGCCGAACCAAAACATAATGCCTGATATGTGCCAAGTTGAGTGCCGACTTGCCAACGCTTGTGGTGGCATTGTGGTGCAGGAACGATCGTCGATTTCTTCTATCCCGTCCAGCTTGGGCGCGACACTGGATGCCAGCAATGCGATGCCGATGGACGTGCCGATGGAGCAGTCTGACGCACTGGTGGGCGACACGTCAGCAAGTCTCTCTGTAATGCTTATGCTCCAGGGAACATGGCCATGCATCTGCATTTCACAGAGCCGCACACGCTGACACTGCCCATGCTGGTACTTTCAAGGCTGTGTCCAGTTGGGCTTATTAAGCCGTTCATCAGTCATTCTAGCTAGCATACCATGCATTTGGAATGCCATGGGTGGCATCCAACAGACTGTTTCCCTGCACCCTGTCTACCCTCCAGGTGTTGCTTCAACTGAAAGACGCTTTGATGAAAGCAAAGCTGACAGCACAGCAGCAAGCACAGTGGGCAACTGAAACAGTGCACATCAACCAGGCCCTGCGCCACACAAACTTCAACATCGCCAGCCAGCTGCGCAAAGAGCGGCAGATGCGCTGCGAGCTGAAACTGCGTATTGAGAAGCTCAAGTGGGGCAGCAAGAAGGGTTTTGACATCAGCTGCGATCCTGCTGTGGAACGAGCTGCACAACAGCTGGTAGGCAGTGAAGAGATGAGTGCACTTGAGAGGCAGCTATTGGAGCTACGTCAGGAGGTCACCATGCTGAGAGCTGAAGTCTCAGCACACAAGGCTCGTGCTGAGGAGTGTGTGGTCCCTGCTTGATGAAATTGCATCCTGCAAGAGGTGCAAGTCGCAGGCCAGACAAGGTCTGACATGGAAATTGTGCAGTGCCATTACTTGCATTCCATGCGAAGCACTACAAGGCATATTGGACGCCGTCAGGCGTCATAAACAAGCGCGTAGCGCTTATAGGATGGTTTGCAGCAGCAGGCCGTGATGGACGTATTGCGTGCCTGCCTGTGCCCATTCAACCCCAGCTGATGGGAAACCCAACACGTGTACTTGGGATGCTGACTGAGCCAGGCAAGTGAGAGTCGTTGCCGGCGTGCTATTGAAGACCAATGACAGTTTGGAATTGGGTGTTGGGGTCTAGTGCATGCACACATTGCATTTGTCCACTTACAGGGCAAGCAAGATGTCTAGTCCCTAGAATACTGGGTAGGCGCTTGTGCACGTTTTGCTACCATCCACATCCAGATGTATTCAATGAACAGGAACCGTCTTCTTGCAGTATCATCAGTCAAGATTCTAGATTTGAGAGCAAGGGTGGTGCGCTCGTTGCAGAATCTTGTTGGTCATTTGACCCGGAACATAATTCGAAGGGTCCTTGTTTCATATTTCATCCTGCCTGCCTGCGTCTCCCCTTCAAGATGGGCATGAGGGCACAATTTTGCTAAATTAAGTCTTGCACAAGTTTCTGCTTTGATGAGTTTGGGCGTTCTGTTCCTGTTTTGTGTGTTTGCTGTTGAGCATGGTTTTGGAGCTTGGCAACCTTAACAAGATGGGAGAGCTACCATAAGCACGCCTCATTTCCACAAGTCAAAGGCGTCCCCTCTCAACTTTGCTGGTGTGTATTTTTGCACATGGAGTGGGTAGGAGGGTCGATGCCAGGCTGAGCGGCGTCAACCATACCTCATGTTTCTTTTCAGCCGCTGTTTCAATTTTACTGCTGTGCAGCCTGCCCGCATTTGCTTGAAATGGGATGCTTTGATCAGGCCACAGAACATAGGACAAGACAAACAGGGTTGGGATGTTTTACAATGTATGATACTTTTTCCACAGTGGACGTCAATGCCCTGCAGTTGTCAAGAGAAGCGAACAATGTTGTGTTCTGCTTCATAATCTGGAGCCATGGCTGTCTGTGCTGGCATCTTTCCTTTGTTACCTTTGAGAACAGCCAAAAACAGGCAGAGGGCACGATTGCTGCTGCAAGAGGTTTCCATCCAGGATTGTTTTTGTAAGTTGAATTTCGCTGTCATGAATGGTATGAAAACGGCACATTTCGGTGATTACTAGGCGACCTTCAGCTCGTAAGTGGAGCTGGTATGATATCCCCCAATGCCTCGTACCGATGTCCGCAGACGTGTGACCAGTTATGCAAGCAGGCACGCTGAGTTAACCGCTCAGTGTGACCTTCCCTGCTGCCTGACAACTGCCACTGCTTGCCACATTTGAGGGGAAAAGGCGATAGCACACAAGAGTGGTATACCAGTTTGTGTTTGCCCATTTCAGTCAGGGAGCGGTGAAAGGTATAATGCTCAGCTGTATCACAGAGATACATACTAGGACCTTCACACGGGATCATGAGGTCATGCTTGTCCTGCAGGGGAAAAGATGACGTATTCAACACGTCTCAACACGTGTCGTGCAGTGGCAGCATTAAATCGTGACAATAGCACCCGGGAAGGATTCTGCACCTGGTAAAACCGAACTGGGCATTCTACCTGCATTTCACATCTTTGTCTTACGTGTCCGGTAATGGTAAATCCTGGTAATGGTCAAGTCTGGCACTCCGCCTCCTGGGTATCCCTTTCACATGTAATCCAGTCCAAAGCAATTTCATCAAATCTGCATCACCGCACATTTGCAAGTTGAACATGTGTCATGTTTGACGGATTGTGCTTTCAGGCGAGCGGTCGGAGGGCCTAGGTATGCAACAAAGTGTTAGGTATGCAACACGCCGTGGATCAAACTGATCATGGGTGTCCACCAATTGGCAGCCTGTAGATGGATCCATACGGTCATACGTCAGCAGCAGCTAAGCAGGTTTCAAGGGAAATGTGTCATGTGAAACGGACAGTGTCTTAGTGGAAACGGAAAGCGTTTGCTGACGTGTAGGGCAAGCAAAAAGCCTGTCCAGACTCTTTCGACATCGATCATTAGAACATCGAACAATACCACACGACCAGTATCACGCTCGTGTCATCGCGTGTTTGCAATTTCAACATCCACGCTGGCACTGGAGGCACGGTGCTAGGAGCAAGACTTTGACAATGCACGCCCAAATCCCATCCCAGAGGCCGGGCTACTCTCGCCCGGCGTGCAACGGGGCGAACCTTCATCCAGGAGCCCTGACCCGGCAAGGTGAGCACAAAGTCTATCCTGTTGGCCCTACATTTGCAGTCTGAGACTGAAGACTAGTTGTTCTTCTGACTGAAGACTAGTTGGCGTGTTTTTGCAACCCTGTGTGCAGGTCCTTGCCGCACAGCTCACCCCAGCCGCACGACCAGCATCAGGCCAGGAACGATCACTTGCGCGACGAACAATGGCGATGAGGGCAGGCAAACCGCCAACGAGCTTCAAGCTTTGCACGCAGAGCTGCTACAAGAGGTTCGTATGAAGTTTCCAGGTGCAGGAACGCCTTTCACCTTGTCAGCATCGACTTTGTCGTAAATGAACCTACCGCGCTCGCTCCTGCTGCAGATTGAGGAGCGAAAGAAGAGCCAGCAGCAGCTCTTAGCCAAACTCAACCGGCTAACTGAGCAAGAGCAGACGCTCCGGGTAAGAGAAGGGCTTGGTCGGGGTTTGCAGTCTTGACTTCCTGATTGCGTCAGATTGTGCCTTGCAAGTTCGCTGGTCACGAGGATGATCGGCTGTTGGACGCATGAAGTGTTCTCTTAAACCCTACGCCCATGTCCTGCACCCTGCAGCGTGAAGCATCCGCCGTCCAGGCTTCCGTCAACGCGCCTCAATCTGCGTATGCCTCCCAAGCATACACTCCACCATCATATGTTCCACCATCATACATGCCACCAGCCCCAGCTCCAGTTTACCAGCCAGCCTCAGCACCTGAGATTACCATCGAGCCAGATGTGCCAGAACCCATCCAAGCATTTGCCAACCAAGGGCCCCCACCTCCACCTCCCTTGGCAGGCCCCAATGTCATGAACGTTGTCATGGTTGGCGCAGAGTGTGCACCTTGGTCAAAGACAGGTCAGAACAGCTGACCTTCACACATCATTTGCACGAGCTGATGCGTCGACAGTCATAACCATGTAGCGTGATTTGCAATGCCCTGTGGTGCAATAACTTTAAGCAGTATGAGTTTAGTCTTTGAAAGTTGAGCGAGCATGAGCACTGCGAGATACAAGGGAAGTTCACAACCTGACAGTTATGTCTTTCTGACACTTTTTTCTCTGCATGCGTGCCTATCTGTTACTTCACAGGTGGTCTGGGTGACGTCATGTCTGCACTACCCAAGGCACTTCAGCGGCGTGGCCATCGTGTCATGGTGGTTGTGCCCCGCTACGACAACTACCTAGATGCATGGGAGACAGGCGTGCGGATCAAGTTCTTATGTATGGGAAAGGAACAGGTGATTGCAGCTACGTGGTTTTCCACTGCAGGATGATACCTACCTGTGACTGGCACAAGCCAGAAGTTGGTGCATCAATGTCTTCATTTGGTGCATCTTGTCACATGCCGAATACATCACGATTCTTGTCACATGAGGGGAGGGACTCCAGCCCGTCCAGTCTACAAGTGAAGGGGATTACAACACGCCGCCATAGTATTGGTGGTGGTCACACCTCGACCTGTGCTATCCTGACCACAAACCTCGTCAGACCCAAAAGTTCACATTCATTTTGCCGAAAGGCTAGCCATTCTTGTCACATGTGATTTTACTAGAAGACGTTGGCACAAAGCCGTGCTGTTGAGTTGTCACGATGCAAATGGGTTGTCTGGTTCCTGTGGATATGCAACGGTGTTTGTTCAAAGGTTTGCAAGCACTGATCGCTCAAAAGGTTATGCTCACTGTCGTGCTGCCTTGCCCTGTGTAGGAAGTCGGTTTCTTTCACTCATACGTGGATGGAGTTGACTACGTGTTTGTGGATCACTCCAGCTTCAACACTCGGGGCAATGACCTGTACGGGGGGTCCAGGGAGGAGCTCGTGTTCCGTTGCAGCCTTCTGAGCAAGGCCGCGTTAGAAGCGGTAGGTGCTGCATGAGGTGCGGTTACAGCATGGCGTGTGGTTGCTGCATGGGATTGAGCGGGAAGGGTAGCCATGGAGCGTTGGAACAGCTGATGGGTTTGAGGGACTGTGGTGGTGCCTGCTGGGAACCGGGCCTATCATTGGTTCTCGGGTGCAACAGTATGGAGAGCGTTTGGCAACAGGAGGCTGGTCTGTGACATGTGCAACCCTGCATAAGAACATGGATGCTTTTTGACAAAAGTTGCAAGGCGCATTGCAGCTTCTGAAGATAAAGGATACAGTCCACAGAATGATCGTGAGCCACATCGGCAGGGGAGAGCTGCTGCAGTCACGCCCTCTGTGACATGCCCATGCATCACAGGTGTCATGCCCATGCATCACAGGTGTCATGCCCATGCATCACAGGTGTCAGGCCCATGCATCACAGGTGACATGCCCATGCATCACAGGTGACATGCCCATGCATCACAGGTGACATGCCCGATCTCTGCCCGTGTGCGTGTGCATGACAGGTATGGCACGTGCCCTGTGGAGGTGTGACGTACGGCGATGACAACCTGGTGTTCATCGCCAATGATTGGCACACAGCACTGTTGCCCGTGTACCTACAGGTAGGGGGGGCAGAGGGAGCCATGGAGGGGGCATGGGAGAGCAGGGACCGGGGCAAGAGGGGAGGGGCAAGGAGGAGAGCTAGGAGCAGAGGGACTGTCGCTTAGGGAACAGCAGAGGGACAGGGAGAAGCAAGCGCAAGGAGCAGTGGAAGGCAGTGGATGCAGGTGGGAGAACAGCAAACGAGGCAATGAAAGTCTTGTAGGTGTTTGCTGCCCTGGGATGAGGGGAGGGGCAGAAAGGAAACGGCAAGGATTCAGGGGATGCCAAACGGAAAGCAACTGCAGGGACGAGAAAACGAGCGCACCGCAGGCCCTGGTGCGAGCCGGACACAGGATGCAGGCATTGCGGTGCTCTGTATGTTGGGAATGCCATAGCACAGCACAGGGCATGCATCTAAGCATATGCAGGACTACGTAGCGTCTAACAGCATGCGTGCGTGACAAGGCATGCTGGAGAGCTAGTGATTTCAGGTTTCCCGTGGCTGTGACCATTTCAACTGCTTCACTACTGTCCTGGTATTGGCACTGAACAACGTCAACGTCTGCCTCTCTTCAGGCGCACTACCGCGACTACGGGAAGATGACGTACGCGCGCTGCGTGTTCGTGATTCACAACATGGCGCACCAGGGCCGAGGGCCGTTCGTGGAAACGGAGCATCTGGAGCTCAACGAGCACTGGAAGGAAATGTTCAGGTGAAGGGCTGAAGTTAGATGATTATAACCAACGTTTGAGACTTTTGCGGGCGCCTTGAGGGTACTGTCAGGACAGGGGCATGGGTATGCAGACGCAAACACAAGCCTCACGTGCACACACATGCACACACACACACACACACACACACACACCGCATGGCCTACATGCACACACATGCACATTACGCACCACACGTTCCACGTGTGCAGGCTGTACGACCCCGTTGGAGGCGAGCACATGAACATCATGAAGGTTGGGCTGCAGACCGCCCACCGGTTGGTGGCCGTGAGCCACGGGTACGCCTGGGAGTGCCTGACGCAGGAGGGCGGCTGGGGCCTGCACGAGATCCTCAACGAGCAGAAGGTGAAGCTCAAGGGCATCGTGAACGGCATTGACCAGCACGAGTGGAACCCATCAAAGGACAAGTTCTTGCAGGTGGGTGGAGGCATGCTAGCGGCATGCTGGCCAGGATAGAAGCTCGTATGGGTGACATTGGGTGGAAATGTAGCACGGATGTCAAGCGCAGGCCAGACCGGAGGGATGCAGGTGCTTGGGCATGGCCGACAAGAGAGGTCGGGCAGGGATACAGCTCTCAGGTTGTATGCATAGTGGTATACATAGGCAGACCGGAGCATCGCGAACTGGAATTCCACTGTACGACTTCAGTCGGCAAGCTCGGGGTAGAAGGTCCGCTGTGGAAGCGAGCAGGTGATTCAACCTGGAAATATGTGGACGTGAACTGGATTCGTTTATAATGTGGGTGACTTCAAAGGGATTGTGCTCCTGCTTCTAGGGGCAAAGGCAGGTCCAAGGCCACGAATTTAGCCAACTCAGTAGGAGCTTTGCATTTGGGGCTTTGTATTTGTGTTCGAGCCATTGTCCCATGTGGTGGTTGCTGGTGTGGACTTGTGGTGCACTGACTTGACTGCTCACAACAAACTCCTGCGGGGCTGAGCATCGAACAACGACCTGCCAAAACAAGAAGTTTGTCCGTCTGGTTGCAGGGTGACGGTTACACAAACTATGACATCAAGACGCTCGTTGAGGGCAAGCGGCGCTGCAAGATGGCGCTGCAGCGCGAGATGGGCCTGCCGGTCAACCCCGACATTCCCATGCTGGGATTCATTGGCCGACTGGACTACCAAAAGGTGTGGGCAGGGATATAGGGGGGGCGCGGTCATTCCGCAGGCGTCTGGCCGCATTCCGCAGCAGTAGCTGCATTTTTTTCTGCAGCTACTGCTGCAGGAAGCAAGTCCTTGAAAACAATTCTGGGTGGGAGGCATGGGGCGTACGCGGTTGAACCACATGCGGGGCCAGTAACAGTCGTGGGCCTTCAGTCCGGGAAAGACTGCTCAGGGGCGCAAAGAGGTGCAATGACTGGCATGGTCAACACTGCTTCGTTGCCTGCGACGAATTGCGTATGGCTGGCCGCCCACCAAGTTTTCTTGTCATCCTGATCTCTACGTTTTTCTGAAGTTCTTCTTTCTCTTGTCTTTGCAGGGCGTGGATTTGATCCGCGACAACTACGACTGGTTGATGGGCGAGAACGTGCAGCTGGTGATGCTGGGCAGCGGGCGGGACGACCTGGAAACAGCCCTTAGGGACATGGAGAACAGGTGAGGCCGGCAGGCGAAGAGATGTAGATGCGGGGAGGGAGTCAAGGCCCAAAAGGCAAAGCAAGGGTTGAAGGCCAGATGTGCACATGAGGGAAGCAAGGAATACCTAGTGAAGTGAAAACTGTGTCAATGGGCTCCAGACACCCACCCACCCTTACCTGCTCAGCCAGTTTCGTGCAAACATTTTAGGGCATGCGCTGTCAATTTTTCAGCCTGGCCATCACTCGGGCGACCAGCCGACCTCACGTGATGCCCCTGCCATAGGGCCAGTCAGCCCAAGTCAGGGAAGCATTCCTGTCCCTGCACCACACCACGCCTGGCCTCTGACACCCTCCACGCCGCAGGAACAAGGAGAAGTGCCGTGGCTGGGTTGGCTTCAGCACCAAGATGGCGCACCGCATCACCGCCAGCTGCGATATCCTGCTCATGCCCTCGCGCTTCGAGCCCTGCGGCCTCAACCAGCTGTACGCCATGGCATACGGGACAGTGCCGGTGGTGCATGCGGTGGGCGGGCTCAGGGACACAGTCATGCAGTACAACCCCTTTGAGGACAAAGGTGAGGCAGTGCTGCAGGTTGTTTGGAACATCAGCTGTCAGGATATCCAAGAGGAGAAACGCCATGCGCTGCATTATGCACTTACAGTCGTGTCTTAGTTTGTGTCTGCGTGCAATTCAATGATGGTACCTTGGTAGGAGCATCAGCACGCAGCACACTCTGCATGAGTACTGGAAGCCTGTTCTACACCAGCGTGTGGTAGTACTGAAGGCTCAGTCATCCTGCAATGCGTTTCCTTAGACGGCTCGTGATGGAGGTGTACTAGTGTGTCTGGTTGCGAGCCAATACCGAGTTTGGTTTCACTCCACAGGCACCGGGTGGGCGTTCGACTCCGCGGAGGCTCACAAGCTGCGCGAGGCGTGCAACAACGCGTTGCTCACCTATCGTCAGTACCGGGACAGCTTCAACCGCCTGGCCATGCGCGGCATGGATCAAGACCTGTCCTGGGACAAGGCAGCAGAGCAGTACGAGGACGTCATGGTGGCAGCCAAGATGCAGTGGTAAACGAACACGCATCGCATCACAGCGTTCAATCGGCGGCAGGTACAAGGTGGTTATGGCGACTGACGGTCAAGTCAAGGGCAGTCAGTCAAGGATGGATGTCATGACGATCTCCCATGTGCAGCGAAGCACGCCAGTTGATTGACGGCGTTGAAGCAGCAGCAACGTGGTGGTGTAGGTTCTGCGCCCTTGAGCTCCCTCTTGTTTGAGCTCCCTCTCATTGTCCATGTCTCTCAACACGCGCTCCAAATGCGCACACGACGATCAGTAGTACCACCACCGTCGTCATGTGAACTGCAAGGGCGCAAAATTGCATAACAATGCAGTGGTGATTACGCCATGGCTTGATCTCCAGTGGTGAACACGCTTAATGGGGAAAGATCACAAGGCACGTTGACGCTCATTGTACAAATCTTTGACTGTCTTCAGTTAGACTTGCGAGAACTAACGGATCCCTGCAGTCATGCGGACTTCCCATGCTTGCGGAATGCTGGCAGCCACAAGTTGCAAGAGGAGCAGCAGCTGAAACACTGTCGCATGCAACAGGATGTCGAACAGCATGGGCCCAGGCTGGTGTAGCGAGGAATGGGCTGGTGGCATAGCATTAGTGTAGCACATTCAATGGTATTATTAGTGAAATAGTGCCTGGTTCCAACATGGCTTGGTTTGGCTTCTGCTCAGTGTGTGCGGTATGCTTGTAGTCAACCACGTGCATGGAAGCCTCCTGTAAAGCCATGCACCCTGGGCGGTAGTGCAATTGAAGATATGCTACGTGCAGCGTGTGAGGACGCAGCAGGAATTGCACGTTTGGAGAAAGGTCTTTGTCCATCCACTGGCAATGCCCAGATGCTGGGCAATGGTCGTCATGGCTAGGCGTGCTGCCACCGTATGCCATGGTGGTGGAGAAGGGCAGGCATATGCATCAGGTTCCATGTTCGCATGGCCAGTAGATAGCGCACAGGCCGTGAGGCAGGTGTTTCTTAGTCGGTCACTGCGCATGTGCATCAGAGTAGCAACAGTCCATGTGAGATTTGTCAACGTCGCCAGTCGTGGCATGTGCGGTGTTGGCAGGCCGTGTGTGCAAGTGTAACGACGTGAAGTTGTCGAGGCAGTGAAGATGTAGACTTGGGGCTGTTCAACAAATCGCTGGATGGCTGCCAATGGCACTGGGATATGGAGCTGCACCAGCCCAACTCTGATGCCTTTTCATGCTTCTTTGCTTTGCCAAGGCTCAACAGAAGCTGGAGAAGCAAACAGTCGTGCTTGTTTGTTATATATTGCACGACATTCACAATTGTGCCTCTATACACATTGTGCTATAGTTTTTAGGGTGCTGTATGTATGCATACTTATCGTTTCAGGGGCGGGATGACGGGGCAAAAAATGAGAAGACTTGCATCATATGAGGGGAGGGACTCCAGCCCGTCCAACCTACAAGTGAAGGGGATTATGACACACCGTGATAGTAATGGTGGTGGTCACCCCTCGAGCTGCTATCCTGCTGACTTCTCATGCTTGCATTTGAGGCAGATTCGGTCACGTCAGACTCAGGGATGAAGTACGAACCAACAGATATGCTCAGGTCAAACAAGGCTGCACTACATTTCTTTTCCAAACACTGTGGCGGACTGAAGATTGTTCCAGCAACAGTGGATGCTTCGGGTGTTGGGTGCAGCGCGAATGTTTAAGAAGGTCACTCACTGCACGCTTTTGGGCGCTTTTTGGATAACATCAACATTCTTACAGAAACGCAACAAGTTGTAAGACAGACCTGCGCAATCAGCAAGACAAAGCGTTAGTGTTTCCAATACCCAGGGCGGCATTATGTCACAGCACACCCGGTTCGGCATACTGCCTGACAAGATATGAAAAGATAACAGGCACTACAATAGCAGACTTGGCCAAGCGGTGCTCAACTTGTCAGCAATGCAGTTTCTGTGCCAGTTCTGGCTGCTGATCGTTAAAGGGACCAGTTGGCAGCTGGGACGATGATCTAGATCAGCCGGTCAGCTGTTGTCAATCTTGCTCCCTGGTAAAGGGTGCACCACTGTTAGCTGCCGCATCAGAGACACGCAAAATGTGTCACCGAGTAGTAGAGTGTGCGAGTCACGAAAATGCTGTGCCAGCTGCACACAGTGATGAGTGTGTGCAACTTGACGTGTGTGATGCAGCAGCGCTCGCACATCATGGATTTTACATCTCGGTTAAAAAAAAAGAAGTTTGCCAGTTCTGGGACAGTTTCCAAGGACTGCACTGGGACCAGTGGTAGACTTGCCAGTAGCGAGTGGCTCCATGGGTGTTGGATTCAGGTCGTTTTTCATATGTGATTTCTCGCATAATCTAAAAACTTGCTGAACCTGCTAGCAATTGACATGATTCCCAGCTGAATCTTCGAGAGATACTCACGTGAGAGACAATGAACATTGAACTATATGCATATTTTCAGGCCCCTTTTTGGGTCTAACGAGATCTGCGGTCAGGATAGCACTTCGAGGGGTGACCACCACCATTACTATCCAGGTGTGTCGCAATCCCCTTCACTTGTAGGTTGGACGGGCTGGAGTCCCTCCCCTCATGTGACAAGAATCACAAGGTCAGGTGCCGGTCAGGTGCCCAACCCCATAGCGTGCATATGTGCTTGATACACACAAACAGTCGAAATTGCATTCTAGTGCTGTGCGGTTTTGTTGTCATGTGCCTCGCAGCCAAGAAGCGCTGGAACGGGGATTGCAAC
>QAXH01005926.1:0-18779 GCA_004335635.1 Chloromonas sp. AAM2
ATATATATATATATATATATATATATATATATATATATATATATATATATATATATATATATCTTTGCGTGTTATGTCAGCCATATATCCAATGATAGCGTCCTTTGCCTGTTCACAGGTTCGTGATTTCGTGGCAGTGTACAATAAGTTCGGTCTGCAGGCTGCGGATGCGGCGTATGACGCCGGACACAAGGAACTCGCCAGGCTGCTGAGGCTGTTCGGCAAGAAGGAAGGAAACAGGGAAGAAACGGCCACGCCGGTGTCAGTTGACGGGGATGACGCACGTGAGTGATGTGTAGGGCAAGGCGGACCGGGGCAGGGAAGAGCTAGGGTAGGGTTAGGGTAGGGTAGGGCAAGGTAGGGAAGTTGTGTGAAATTGGACATGAAGAAAACGTTGATTGGTGAGGCAGTGTTTCTCACACATTGAGAGTAGATAACGGTTGTTGGCATTATCCACCACCCTGCTGGCTCTCCTCGCCATCACACTTGTTTTCTTTGTGATTGTCACACACGCACACCGTTATGACTGGCACAGCCATCCGCACTCAAGCACACTTCCTCACACTTCTTCACTCAATCGTTCTCACTCTTCCCCACTCATCTGCCGCAGGAGGAGATGACGTGAATAACCTGAACCGATCTCATGATCTGTCAGAAACGGTTTCCAAAGAAGGAGTGAAGCAGAGGGTGACCTCACTTCAGGCAGGCGCCAAGTCAGCAAACCGGGGAAGTTTCTCAGGAATGGAAGTCAGGCTGAGCACGCTCAGGATGGATGCTGAGTATGATGACTAATCGTAATATAGTGTGACCGCTTAAGGCCTGCTGGTAATGGCACTGGTGACTTGGAATATGTTTCTGGCAATCGTGATGATACTAGTTCTGCGGACTTAGAAGTCATGTTCCGACACTCTATGGACTTGTGTGTTGAGCATGTGCTGACCATGATGGACTCCACCAGTGGGCTTGTGGGGGGCAACTGTCAGCTCTTGTGTGGGGGCAAACATTGTCGCAAACACCATGCTTGATGCGCGAACAAATTGCCGAAGCTGCCAAATGCCAGCCCTGGTCCTTTGGTGGAACGACCTGGGATGAGAGATGGAATTGGCAGTTCAAACCAGTTCATTGTCATGGCTGGGTTGAAACAAGCGGGAACGAACAGGGACCAAGAGGGGATAAATAAGCCTGGGGCAAGGTGTGTTAACGGTTGAGAAAAGATTAAGAAAACCTTGAAGTACCGCATGTCTGGTAATTCGAAGTCTGCTTTGCACTGTCCGCTGTATTCATGTCACATGGTTGTGAGTTGGCCTGACTGATGGCTTGCCCCCAGGTGCCGCTGCAATCATGTCACATGGTTGGCCTGGTTGGCCTGGTTGGCGTGTTTGGCCTGACTGATGGCTTGTTCCAAGTGCCGCTGCAGTCGGTCGGCGGGGATGCGGGGTGGCGGCCGGGGGATGGGCACCTGCAAGCAGAAAGGCAGGGCCAGTTCTCTTACCGATTAACTAGGAACATGCCATTCCCGTCAGCCTGAATTAAAAAGCTTTTTGGAGAGAAGGCTGCATCAGGGGGCTGGGTCAGAAGAGGGACGGATTCATGTGACAGCGCACATGACTTGTATGCACATGACTTGTATGCACATGACTTCTGCGTTTCCTCCTGACCGCTTTCTTCTGTGGCTCTAACTTGGTCGGTCGCGCGTTCACCTTACCAGTCCTTGTAACCTTGCACGTTTTCTGTTTCACATGCCTTGTCCAGGGCAGGCTAGGGCGGTATGCAGCCATGTCTTTTGCATGCGCAGTTATGACAGGGTTATACCGAAAGAAGAAGATGGTTTTTACAAACGCATGTGGCACCCGGCCATGTTGTGCAAGACAAATTGAAACTAGCAAGGCGCACAAGCGAGTTCAGTGCATGGGCCTTCAGTGCAGGGCTTGCATTTGCTATGTAATGAGTGTGCACCCTGGAAGGTGCAGTATGTGCGTCACCCTCAAAGCTACAGTGCACCTCGTGCTCCGCAAATAGTGGTACTGTGAAATACAATAGGTAAAAGGTAGAACTCAACGCGGAGGTAACGAACAAGCATAAGCAATGCAGTCATGTCCCTCTCAATGCTGTCATGCCAACGAGGCTAGGACCTGCTCACCTCTTCCTGATCAGACAACACAGCCAGCACTGGCACCTGCAGCTCATACTCCTGTTGCCACCGCTCATTGCTAGCGATGTCTCGAACCTGCGAGACGCAGAGTAATTGCAGCAATGGTCGAATGTTATGGATCAAGTTCCTGAGGTGTGTGCACATTTCAGAAACCGCCAAACCGTTGTGTGGGTTTGCACCTGTCACCCGGGTACGAAGGGCAGACGGTACTTGGTGGCTTGCTGCATGCGGGTGAACTGGTTGTTCTGGTGCCAAATTACTACTTACAAGTTGCAGGCTTTTACAAATGGGCTGCCATTCCACCAGTAAGCAGTCTTTCCCAGAGTGACGGCCAAAGATGTCCTCTGGTCTGCTAAGCTGGTTCAGTGCTGTTTTTTTTTCACACCAGGGAAGCTGTCACAGGACATGGGACGGGACGTGTACCACCCTGACCTACCCTGAGCAAGGAATGATCAAACTCGCGCACTGCTGGTACTTTGCAAAGCACTGCTGGTACCAAGTTTGAAACCCCGTCATCACCGCTGCATGGGAGAGTGTCCGTTGATTACCCAATGATTACATGACCCCACACCACACCCCCTCCCTGTGCCAGTTGTTTAACTTCACGCAGGGTGCGACTCTCCACGGAGACAAGGAAGACATAAGACACCAAACAGAGCCGCAGCTTATGCATGAAGAGATTGGGAGAGGTTTGTATTTTTCCTCCATCATCTACTTGGTGTCACCTGCTGCAAATTTGCATGCAACTTCTCTTACCTCCAAGGTGGCATCTGTTAGCCCACATGGCATGAACTGAGCCCGGGATATCAACGCCTCAATTTTCTCCTGCGCGTTGTCACATGTGTGATTGAATGGCTGCCTGTTGGCATGTGGCTTCCAAGAACTGAAACTGACTGTTATGGCGTGGATGAGCACCTCTGTTTCTGCTATCGCGGTGTGTCGATATACCCTTCAGTTGTAGGTTGGACGGGTTGGAGTCCCTCCACTCATGTAAGGATGGTGACCCTTAAGCTCAGCTGAGTGCCTATGTCTGCACTGTGAAAGAGTGATCTTTGAGCCAGCCTTCAGCCAACGACTGCTCGGACATCCCAGCTATGACATGCCAAAAGACGAGGAACTCTGAAAATTTGATCAATAATTGAGCTACCATGAGTGAGCACGCCTGTTTTGCTATGAAAAGAGTGATCGTTGACCTTGTGATACTCTGGGCCAAGGACTGCTCTGCTGGTTTGACAGGGATTGCTACAAGGTCCAGAGTGATTCCAATGCGTTCCTATCATGAAGCTAGCAGTGGCACAGGGAAAAGATTCAGTCCGGGAGAGCACCAGCCCACTTGCCTGTAGGCCTTGGCAGAGTGGGCAATCCTGCTTGGTGTACAGCACAATGGTCGCATTGCTGACCCCTGATTGTACGTTCCTTTGAAACGTGGCAGGCCTTGAACGGCGGATGTTCACTCCCGTGCTGGGGTGCTGCTTGTGTGGTGACACGACACTGCCTTGCCAGTGGTTAAAGCGGGATACCTGGGCTATCATGGTATTCAATAGCTCATGTCACGCACACTGGCATGACGACTACAGGTGGTTGGTTAGCAAAGTAACGGCGTCATCTTTTGGTCTCGGAGCGGGTGGCTCGAGTCTGCGTCCGAAAACACGGATTCGTTCGCTCGGCAGCCAGGCATTGGGGAGGTAGAAGTGAGCACACATCACTTCAGGAAGGCCCTTGACAGCAAGTCGGCAGTGGCAGTAAGCTAGACATTGGCGCGGTCTTCACGATGGCCAGCCTCAAGTGTTCGCGCTGCTACAACAATGTGTCATCGCGCTCCTCCAGGTGCGCTAGTGTGTCGCAAGCATGGTAAACAAAACCCTTGATCAAAGGGTAGACATCAAGCGAGCTATTTGATACCATTGACGTGCGTGATTTGCTCAGACGCGACAATAGACAGCTTTCATCCTCGTCGGCGACCTGAACCGACGCACACCATCACCATCGCATGCAGGCGGACCAGCACAGCATTGCCCGCTTCCGTGACATGCCGAGCTGCAACACGGCGACATGCAGTCCAGGTTCGCGCCAGTGAGTGATTGAGCATCCATGCAGGCATGCGTTCATTCCATGAATCAGGCGCGCTTGCATGCACCCTTGCAACAAGGAATGGCGCTCATCTGTATTGCTGTCCTTTTGCGTCCCCAAATCTACAGCTCATGGCATCGACACAGAATTCATTCAGGGACTGCATTTGGATGCTCGCAGGCGATGAGAACGGCGCTGGCAGCATAAAACGTGCAACATATCAGGAGTTGGAATCCATCAACGTGTCTCTTGCAGCGTTCCCCACTGTGGACTTCTATCGAGTAGAGGTGGGGCAGCCCGACATATGTAGGCCCAAAGCAACCCGCCTTATGCACTGTTCGAGAGTGTGTGGGGTGCAGGTCAGCCGTGTGCAGCATTGCATCGGGAATGCGAAGCCATGGACAAAGCACAGGGCTGTGCCTACGAACCACAATAAACCCAGAGTGACCAGTGGGCTGGGGATTTCTATCGTTTTTAGCATGTTATCGGTATGTTTTGCGACTCATGTAGGGCTACATAGAAAAGCATGCATCGCTATATTCTGCATGCATTTTCCAATGCTAATGCTAATGACAATGGCAATGATTATGATGTCATGACATGCATACCATGTTCTGCATGCAGGCCCTTGTTTTGTATGTCTGTTAAGCATGTGTGCGGTACTTACTGAGATAAAACAATAGCAATAACAATGCAGTGACAGTGACCAGCAATGTCAATGCATGCATGCAGGCTATTGTTCGCCCCTGGCGGCTTCCTTTTGTGATTGACTCTCTCACTAAGGAGGGCATTCGAGGCATGACCACAACCAATGTACGAGGAGTGGGCATGCAGGGGGGTGAGTGCAGTGCATGAATGGCAAATGGGAAAAGAACAGCTCCTAAAAACTGCCCGGAAGATATACAGGGTTTTGTCGTACTGTGTGAACACAGGCAGATTAACCAGACTTTCTTATACTCTGATTGGTGTAGTGCAATTTACAAGATTTTGGCACCCTGGGTGGCACTTCAAAACGTGTGTGTTGACAAGGACTAATTGAGAAGATTCGGTCAGCACATGCTGGACGCTCTAGAAGGTGGAGCTTTCACCCTGGTTGATGTAGTGCATCCTACAAAACCGTGTTGCTGGTGATGACAGTGAGCTCTCTTGGTTCAATGATTGTCAAGCGCGGGAATTTAGGGAATGTGATGTATCCAGCTGCAGTAGCATGAAACAACCATGGTAAACCATGTAATGATGATGGGATGGTCCTGCAAGACGTGTGTCACGTGCTCCCATCACTTTTCAGGTAGCCGTGAGCGGTACGGCGGTACGGAATTCTCCCTGACTGACCTCGTAGACAAGTCAAAGATTGATGTTGTGGTGGCAAGGTGAGTATATCCGAGATGAGACACAGGTGCAGCAACGTGATGCATCGAGTTCACTTCCAGCCCTAACTCTCCATCTTCTTGCGCTGCAGGGCTCAGGTAGACGTTGTGACCCGCACCATGGCAGCAGCTGCCTACACCGGGGAGATCGGAGACGGCAAGATCTTTGTGCATCCCGTGGCAGATGTGATCCGAGTGTGAGTGAGGCAAGAGTGTGGCCCATAAGGTCGTTGGCTTTGAGGGGTGGTTCGGAATGTGACTGTATGAGCTGTCTTACAATGTGCACCTGGTTGGTGTTGAATGTGATATCTGACGGCGTGAGCGGCGGGTAACGGACTAACAGAAGCTATGCGGGCAACCAGATGTTAGGCAGAACTGCTCATTATTGTTACAAGCATTTTTTTTGCAACGCGCGATGTACATGCACCTTTCTTTTCTTCTTTCGTTACCTTGTTCTTTCTTCCTTGCTTTGCTTCTAACTAACAACCACAACCACGCATGACGTGCTGTGCAGGCGTACTGCTGAGACCGGTGCAGTAGCGGAACGCATGGAGGGAGGCATGGGCGATCTTGCGACCAAGTGATGCACGTGATCATGGATACCAGCCACGTGCTGCAGACCATGCAATTCAGAGCATGCAGGGAGCAGCCCATGTGGCTGAGTTCAAAATAGCGGGAGGAGTGGAGTGCAATCACTGATGCTGATCCAGCATGAGCTGTTACCACTCACGTATGAGCGCCTGCATGGTTAATTCCAATGATTTCATGATTTACGACAAAAAAAGAACACAAACACACCAACTCCCCCAGAACTGAGAGTCACACAAGAATTGTCCCAGAACTGGCAAATTTCTTTTTTTGGTTTGCTCATGATTTACAGGGAGGGAGTGCATACCAGGAAGCATGTCCAACGCAAATATGAATATTACTGCACGACCTGAGCCTGGCATGCATGTCAGCCATGTAGGCCACCAAGCTGCAGGCAAATGGTTGATGGACGAACATTCTACCAGGGCCTGCTGTGACTCCCACGACAGACAAGGGCATATTCAGAAACGGAAAAAAGATGTTTGCCAGTTCTGGGACAATTTCCAAGAATGGCACTGGAGCCAGTGTGGCAACAGGCAGAGTCCTCGCAGATGGTTTGCATTGGTTACAGGGATAGTGTCTGCAGTCAAATGTGCCACTGGAGCCAGTGTGGCAAGAAAAGGACAAATGGGAAAGCAGGCTGTGTCGGTGTCAGATGTCACCGAGGCGCGGTTCCAAGGCATTTTTGGGAGATTCAGGCGGTTCTGGTGCGTGCTCTATCGTGTGTATACCTATGTGAAGATTGTGGACGGGCTTATGGTACAAACCGATTTTGTGGGAACGTTCATCTGAAAAATCGTGGACGTTCTGTACTTTTCACACGAACACAGTTCCAATGCCAATGTTACAGACTTTCTTACGACAGGTTCAAGCAGTGGAAATGGTGGCAAGCATCATCATGTAGGATAGCGGCCCTTGTCACTGATCACTGGTGCGCACCTGAGAAATGTGAACTGTCATGCCCTTTCCTTCCTCAGGATTCAGCCTTGCTTCCTTCTTCCTTCACCCAAATTCTCAGCATGACCGGAGAACGGAGAGGTACATACACGTCGGCCACAAGAGTTTGTACTTCAACCCTAAGCGACCATACCACGAACACCACAGGAACAGAGAGAAGACCAGCTCTGATGCAAGAACATGCAGTAACAAGCTGCCTGCGGACAGGACTAGATGGGTATCACCGTGAACACTGACTTCTGGCATTGCGGCGTTTCCCTCGCTAAAAAAAACAGCGTCATGTTCAAGTGTCACGAAGGTTAGGCACTCAGGACAGCCAAAGGATGATTAGACCAGCTCAAAACCAAGTGAGTAGAAGTTCGGCAATAGTTGGTCAAAGCAGGTGGGAAACCGGCCGCCCTGCAAGGATGGTCTCGCCTGGTTGTGAGCGACATGCATGTGTATTGGAACTTCTGGAGTGGCCAGAGTACAAAACTCAGCCGTCTCAGTCGTTCTGATAGGTTCCTGTGACGTTGTCAGCAGCGATGTCCTCGATGCCCCCTTGCGAGATGCGTATGGACACATGCACAAGCCAGAAGCTGACCAGGAGCGAGTTTAAGCGTCCCTCAACCTGATGACAGAGATGGTCAAGCCTCGTGCTTGCGCAGGGACATCTCGCCTCATAACTATGAGCAGGCGAGATCCGGTCATGCCGTCTGACCGTCATGAAATCACGAGTTGTGAACGCTACCACACACTCCTGGTTTGCGAATCTGCTGCTCGTGCATGTGCCCAAACGCATCTCTTAAGGCGGCAACGAGGACGTCGGTCACCAACAAGAGAATGTACCAGAGCCTCAAGCCTGGGGACAGCCTGCCCTTAAAGTTGGAAAGGCCACACAAGGTTGACCTCAGCCCTGCCTCCATGGGGCGAAGTATACTTTGCACCGCATGTGTATCACCGTGTTGTCCTTGAACATGTGGTCCGACCAGAGTTGAAATCTCTCCATGACTGATGACCCTTACCGCGTGCGGCACTCCTAGCCTGCATGCACGTGTGGTCGGCTCATGTTGGCATCAGTAAGGCCTTTGGCCAGGGGCTTACTCTCCCAAGATTTAAGACATTGCGAGTCTGATCGGGATGGGACTGGACTGGTACCCAGGAATCTCCCGGCCACCAAAGGTGTGTTGAACCTGGTCAGAGCGGCACGATGTAGCGGCTCAGCAGATCAAGGCTTGCCCGACAGCTGAAAGTCGAGCGTCACAGGCTGAGGTGACATCGACCCAACGCGTTGTAGGACAAAAGCCATGATGTCTGGTTGCGCTCACACGGCGTCACGCCTGGCTATGTGTGTGCAGCTCAAAAAAATGCTTTCTGCAACGGAGGAAACGCCCATTTTTCCCCTTCAAAGGAAACGCAACAGGAAAAGCGTTGGACGACCTTGTGTTCACCTGCTGCAAATGCCCCTTCTGCGATCAGGCTGTCCAAGATGAAAGGGCTTTTTTCAAAACTTGGAGCGAAGTTGGTGGGTACCTTGAAAACCCAACAACAGAAGCATGTGCATTTCTTGCGGCTTTCGTACGATGTGGCTTCGTACTATGCATCATGCACGTGACCTGCTTCGTGCAGGCCCAAACAGCCGATTCCATCACCTCCCACAACAATTCGCATTTAGATGGCACACCAGCCATGCCTAGCCCAACCAAGGGTGGGTGCTTGTGTGCAGCATGATTGGGACAAGTTTGGGGTTGGTGAAGGTTGGACATTGCGGCAGGTCAAGGTGATTAGGTCAAGACATGTGAATAAGCACTGTATGAGGGTGGGCCAAGTCAGCCGTTGCTTGCGTTTGAGTAGCAGCGATTGCCTGGCCGACACAAACCCAGCTGACTGATAGTCCTGAATCTGGCATGGTTTGGTGTACACCATTGATTTGGTGTATCAACACAAGGACAGTTAGGAACAGTTGCATTAGTGTGAATCTTGCTTGTTTGAGAAGCTGGCCCTGCTCTTAAGAAGCTGGCCCTCTCTTTTGCTGGTGGGAGGCTGTGTTGACGCTTGGGCGCATGGTGAAGGTGTCACAAAATAAACACTGACGCACATGGTGCACGGTTTTGCAGCCTGCGCACGTCGCAGAAACAAAACAACATTAACAGCCTCTTTTTCCTCTCGCCTCTTTTCTTTTCCTTTAATATCATATTGTATTTTTATTTATTACTTGGTATTTGTTTCGTTATCCGCCTTTCCTGTCGGCAGTGCCTCTGGAGCCATTAGGTCCTTCTATAGAGTTGTGAGTTGCCTCACACGGTGTGGTCATCTCTCCATTTCCGACATTGCTTAATAAATTCTAAGCATTGTTCTGTTTCATTGCATCATTGCTCTTTACCACGCCCTGCTGGCATTGGTTCTGCAGCCGGCCAGCCCTCCTATGGAGCGGTGGCCTCTCCTTGACTTGGTTTTGTTTGTTATGTGTTACCTTTCCCCTGTAGGCGTTGGTGTTGGAGCCGCCAAGCCTTCTTATGGGGTGGTGGCCTCTGCCACAGGGGCAGTGGACGTTCCGGACCTGTCAGCGCATGATCTGGGCATGGTCAAGCACCTGATCAGGCATGAAAGGTATGTTGTTGCTGTTTACATGGACTTCAGTCCGGGGAGGCTGATCAGGCATGAAAGGTATGTTGTTGCTGTTTACATGGCCTTCAGTCCGGGGAGGCTGATCAGGCATGAACGGTATGTTGTTGCTGTTTACATGGCCTTCAGTCCGGGGAGGCTGATCAGGCATGAACGGTACGCCGAACACGCTATGAAGCAAGGCAGAAGCAGTGTGCTGGCAGGCCGTTTGAATTTCAGCCTTCCTGCGAAGTGTAAAGGCTCCATCCTGGCTTGCCTTCGGTTGGCCTGCCTTGTTCCCGGCGTTCGGTTTGCTTTCTTGCTCAGGGTAGTCCAGGGCGGTGCCCATCCCGTGCCGTGTCCTCTGACGGCTTCCCTGGTGTAAATACATATATAAAAGTGTAGAAGACTGGGGCTGCCTCACTGGTCAATCTCACGATGACTGGGGCTGCCTTCCTGGTCAATCTCAAGATGACTGGGGCTGTCTCACTGGTCAATCTCAAGATGACTGGGGCTGCCTCACTGGTCAATCTCAAGATGACTGGGGCGCCTTGAAGTTGCCTTCTGTTGCTCAGGGTTGGTTAGGACGGTATATAGCCTCTTCTCTTGCATGGCTTGCTAGCGTTCGCGCCCGGTGCATGTGGGCCCCCCTGACGTAATCAACACATGTATTTTTCTATCTTTCTATCTATCAATCCATCCATTTTTTCCATCTGTCCATCTATTTTCATCTGTTGCAGGTCTGCCCACGTGCGTGAGGTGTTCTTCAGCCTTGGCTCCAAGCCCGAGTTCACGTACACAGAGGTCAAGGACGTGCGCATACTGGTGAGCAGCACACGCCATGCACATGCTGCACTGTGTGTATGCATGTGACAGTGGCAACTTGGTACGAACATTCATTCTCACCCTCACACTTACTCACCCTCGCTCACACCTCTGTCTCACACGCACACACTGTCTCACACGTTTTCCAGGCTGGCACCTACAACGTGAATGGCAAGGCCCCCCCTTCAGACCTCGACATGGCAGCTCTACTTGGGCTGTGGAAGGGGGACTGGCCCCCCGGGGAGCAGGGGGATAGCAACCAGCCAGACATCATTGCTGTTGGTTTTCAAGAGGTGGTGCCGCTCAGTGCTGGAAATGTCATTGTTGGTGGGTGTGGAAAGGGGATGCGTTACGTACCGTGCTTGAGTTTCAGAATCCTTGTTGACGTGGTTAATGCTGTCAGGGGTCACTGATGGTGGTGCTGACAATGTAACTGGCTGGACAACTAATTTCTTTTTGGACTTACTGGCAGGGTTGCATGAGCACTCTGGGCCGTCATGGTATTCCTCCTCCGTCTTCCGTCCACTTTGCAAAAAACAAAACCGTGTAACAATGATCGTGCATTGCAGGGTCTGCCTTGGCCAACCTTGTGGCGTGGGACCGGGCGATCGGTGCGCACCTCAATGGGGAGGCGTGGTGAGTGGAGCCCAGCTGCTATACCGGTGCATTTATATCTATTACCGACCCAACGAGCTACGGCACTGTGAGAAAACCATTGATCAGTAGTTATGCAGCGGAGAATGGTGGGTGTTGGTGCGCACCTTAATGGGGAAGCGTGGTGAGTGGAGCTGTGTAGGGTGGGGTTGGGTGCTGTTTCTCTTTACCTATACTACTGTCCCAGTAGCATTGCTCTTGATACTACTTGCCCAGTAGTTTTACTGCCGCAAGGCATTTGCCTGAGGGTGCAGACCAACGTTGGCCAATCTCTTGTGTTGAGCCTAGCGTTTGGCGTACCATTCAGCCCAGATCAGGTTAGGGTTAGATCTAGATTTAGGGTTAGCATTTGGCCCAGACTAGCCCGTCTTGGCAGTGTCTTTTTATTGGTCAGACCTGCAGAGATGAGGGTGTCATGATGGAAATGCACGCCAGCAGTCCACCTGCGCCTTTCTTCCTGCTGTTTGCTGGAGGGCTCCTTGCTGCTTGCTGCAGGGCTCGTCCATGTAATGATGGCCATGATAATGCTGATGGCAATGTTGTTGTTTGCGAATCAGTACATCCAGTAGTGGTCAGCTGCTTGGGTCACCAGAGGTCCAGTGGTTGGACCCACGCCAACAGGAGGAGTCAAAACCTGTCTGTCGTCTTCTTTGCTTCTTTGCGTTCTTGCAGGGCTGCTACAGTCTATGGCACTCAAGCCGATGCCATGATGGATGCGCTTGAACAAAACTGGTCAGGAAACGTAAATGAAACGTCAACCACCAGGTCAACCACCTCTGGCAACGCAGCAGAGAGTGACTGGATTCAGGTGGGCCGATCATAGGAATTACATAAAAGGCCTCAGTATGTAAGGTCCACATGACACGGGTGGTGGTGGTGGTGGTGGTGGGGGGGGGGGTTGGCCCATGGGGGGGGGGGTTGGCCCATGCAAGTCCTTTGCGCATGCAAAGTCCCATCGTACACGTGCATGTCACTCGAGCGCTTCATGCATGTCATTCAAGTGCTGCATGCATGGCTTCACCACGTCATCATCATTACATGGCGTCTCTGTTTAGCTCATCTGTGTCGGCTCATCTGTGCCTGATTAGGTTGTGGTTGCAGGTCACTGCCCGTCAGTTGGTTGGTAACTACCTCAGCACGTGGGTCAGGCGACCGTTACTGCCCCACGTGAGGGGGGTGCAGGCGGTACACATCGCCACAGGCTGGGGGGGATACCTGGGCAATAAAGGTAAAAGGGGCAGACAGGTTGGGACTGATGACAGCATGTGCAGATTGGCTGCAGCACGTGCTTGCTTGCTGGCTTGCTCGCTGGCTTGTTTGCTTTCCATGAACCCTGGACAAGGATTGTGATAAAGTATCATACCTGCCTTATCGTGATTAAGTATCATACCTGCTCAAACCTTCCTTCATAAACCTCCATTGCCAGCTCATGTACCTCCATTTATGATCATGCCTGTGAGTCACCCATCCCCCCTTGACCCCATTGCCCGACTGTTGTGTTGACTACGGCGCCCCTGACTAGGGCAGGCCTCCTCCTCAACAGTCACACTGTCACACAGTCACACAGCCACACAGCCACACAGCCACACAGCCACGCAGCCACGCAGCCACGCAGCCACACAGCCACGCAGCCACGCAGCCACGCAGCCACGCAGCCACACAGCCACACAGCTCCGCAGCCTCGCAGCCACGCAGTCACGTAGCCATGCAGTCACCTGCTCCTCTGCACTCGGGTCTAGTGTGTTCGTTGTCATCATATCACCGTTCCATGTGATCGCGCTCGTCACGTGATGGGTTTGTGCACAGGCGCTGTTGCGGTGCGCATGCGCGTGTACGATCACCCCCTGGTGCTGGTCAGCTCACACCTGTCGGCGGGAGACCAGGTGCGGCGGGGCCGGCAGCATTCCATGGTTCCCAATCAAAAGAGGACGTGCTAAAAGGACGCATTAAGGTATCAGGGTATTAAGGTAGAAAGAGGACGCATTACGGTATTAGGGTATCAAGGTAGAAAGAGGACGCATTAAGGTATTAGGGTATCAAGGTAGAAAGAGGACGCATTACGGTATTAGGGTATCAAGGTAGAAAGAGGACGCATTAAGGTTTTAGGGTGTTAAGGTAGAAAGAGGACGCATTCAGGTATTAGGGTATCAAGGTAGAAAGAGGACGCATTAAGGTTTTAGGGTATTAAGGTAGAAAGAGGACGCATTAAGGTATTAGGGTATCAAGGTAGAAAGAGGACATTAAGGTATCAGGGTATTAAGGTAGAAAGAGGACGCATTGAGGTATTAGGGTATGAAGGTAGAAAGAGGACGCATTGAGGTATTAGGGTATTAAGGTAGAAAGAGGTCGCATTAAGGTAGTAAGAGGACGCATTGAGGTATTAGGGTATCAAGGTAGAAAGAGGACGCATTAAGGTATCAGGGTATTAAGGTAGAAAGAGGACGCATTGAGGTATTAGGGTATTAAGGTAGAAAGAGGACGCATTAAGGTAGAAAGAGGACGCATTAAGGTATCAGGGTATTAAGGTAGAAAGAGGACGCATTAAGGTAGTAAGAGGACGCATTGAGGTATTAGGGTATCAAGGTAGAAAGAGGACGCATGAAGGTAGTAAGAGGACGCTTTGAGGTATTAGGGTATCAAGGTAGAAAGAGGACGCATGAAGGTAGTAAGAGGACGCATTGAGGTATTAGGGTATTAAGGTAGAAAGAGGGCGCATTAAGGTCTCAAGCGGACGCATTATTCAGCTGGTGACCACCGCTCCATCTGCTTGGCAGTGGTCTGCTTGCACTCCTACCGCTCTGGCAGCAGGCAGGGTCATGGCTCGGGAGGGTCCAGCAATGGTTCACGGCAGACTGAGAGTGGGGCTGGGGCTGCTGAAGCGATCCCACAAAGAAGGGTCGGCCCAACCGGCAAGGCAAGCACAGCAACACAAGACGATTCAATGCTTGGTAATGGCGCCAACCTGTCGATTGCATTTGTAAGCGAATGCAGTGTTTGTCTCGTCCCGTTGTTAGTCAACTCTTTTTTTCGTAATTCCTTGACTTTGCAGGAAGGCGACGAGGCAAAGCGTAACAATGACGTGGCAGAGATCCTAAGACGTACTGACTTCTCCGTTAATGGGGATGGTCCAGGGGCCATGGCCATGCCAGGCACTGCTATGTTGTGTGAGTGACTGTGTGGGTTAAGGGCTTTGGGCTTTAGGCGGTGGTTCGAGGGTCGCAGGTCAAAGTGTAGGTGTATGCACTTTTACAACCGTTTTCCTGTTGGGCCTGCGCTGTTGCAATCTGCTTCCTCCATCCTTCAGCGTGGGGTAGCGCTCCAGGTGCAGGACAGCACACATAGGCACACACATGCACGCAGCCCTTAACCTCAATCTAAACCTACCCTAGGCATGTTTTCACTTACCCTGCAGGCAGCAGTCTGGGTGTGGGCCACTGGGGCGCTACAAGCAACATACTTGACCATGGCACTGCAATATGGGTGAGCAGCCCTGTAAATGACTTCACGCTACCTAATCCTCTTGCTTGCTTCGCATCCTTGATGACGAGTACTATTTTTAGAGGCAGTTTTTCATAAAGCAGCGTGATGTGCACACTGCTCAACCATGAAGGCTAAAAGGGTAAGCTGTCATTTCTGGACCAGCAATCTGCCTGACAGGTATGTCCGCCGTGGAAAATGGACTAGTTTTTTTACATTGGTGAACGTCTGTTGTGCAGGTTGGTGACCTCAACTATCGGTTATCTACCGTTTCTCTCTCTGACGAGGAAATCCGCCGGTGTCTCCGGGCCGGTCGATTGCAACCTTTGTTAGAAGCCGACCAACTGGCTAAGGAAATGGCAGGGGGAAGAGTTTTCAATGGCTGGAGAGAAGGGCCAGTCACGTTTCCCCCGACATTCAAGTTCAAGGTATGTCTGTGTTAGTCTGTGGTGAAAAGGGAAGTTTGAACGAAGGTGGATTTGGAGCGACAGATGGCAAGGGGCCGAGCTAGCAAGCAATTGCCAGGCATAATTGTCTCTGTCGACTTTTCATATCCTTTCCACTGCTCTGCTAGCCAGTGAAGCAGTTCGTCACCAAGTAAATCACTTCCTTGGTGATTTATATTTTATGTTGTTTATATGTTATTTGCTGTTGTTCGTTGCAGGTTGGCACGCACACGTTTCTGGGTGACACAGACCCCACAGCTGGTGGTGTTGAGGGGGCCAGCACACCGTCCACGTGTGAGGAGGGGGCGTCAGGTAAGGCAACAATAGCCATGCAGCAGACTGCGGATGGCCGGGGATTTGGAGCCTTCCAAGGCGGGAAAAGTGTCTGCTCCTGGTCTGTTGTACGCATGTCATGTACAGGTACTGGGGGTAATCTGGTATGGTACACAGAGCACAGAACCTCAAGCTGCTTTCCAACCAGAAAGCCACTTGCAGTGAATCTTTGAATTGTTCTGGCAGCCTGGGATGTTTCATCAGAAGCATGGCAAGGAACGACGACAAAATGTTAAACGCTCGTTCAGCTAGAGCTTGGGGCAGCAAGGGGTTGTGGTTCCTCCGACAGACCAGGAGCACATGTACAACAATTATGACTTTTTGCTTTATGACTCATATTGATTGACTTTGAGTTTTTGGGTCCCTGAGTTGCGGGACACATCCCTTATGCGCATTGCGCGCATCGACGCGGATGTAAAAAGACAACAACAACAACAACAACAACAACAACAACAACAACAACAACAACAACAACCAGGGGGTTGTAACTCCCCAGTACAAATTGCCCTGGACCCTGATTCACGTGTTCATCGGTTTCTGAGTTCGCGGCTTTTGAATATCTGAACGCTGTCTGAGCCGCCCGCAAAGCCTCTCCGGTCCTCATTGGTCATCTTGAAGGTATCAGGGTTAACCGCCTTGCCGCCCCGGAGGACTGGATGTTTAGGCTGCAGGTGGCTGGTGCCCTTTATAATCAGCCAGTGTTGACCAAATTATGATCAGATTAATCAGCTCCACTGTGCAGGAGCTGGTGAAGGCAAGCAGAAGCGGCGCACCCCTGCCTGGTGCGATCGAGTGCTGTGGCTCAACGCCTCCTCAAGCCTGCATCAACTGGCCTACCAGAGGGCGGAGCTAACGGCGAGCGACCACAAGCCAGTGGTGGCGGCCTTTCTTTTACAGGTTGGTTGCGGTGGCAATTACGGTTTGCAACTGATGATGTCATCATGTGTTACAGGTTGGGCCAGGGTTTAGGAGATTCGTGCTTCTAGCCTTCCTTTTGCATGTCAGTGGCTGTCACTGCAGTCTGTGTTGACGTGCAGTGTGATGCTGAACGCAAGGCATGGCAATGGGGGATGGGAGGTGCAAGGCATGGCAATGGGGCAGGGAAGGGGCTCGTCATCAGCAACGCAGATTGTCATTGTGAACATTTTGTTATTGCTGTTTACATGGCCTTCAGTCCAGGGAGGACTGGTCAGCGGGGATAAGGGAAAGAGGGAGGGAAAACAAATAGAAAAACTGTTCACTGCACCAGCAAGCAATGCAAATCAGCGAAGTGGGCTGACCGAACAGGAAAAGGAACATTTTGACTGCTTGCGTGACCTGTAACACTCTGCACAACGTGTCCAGCAGTGCTATCACTTGCATGCAGGCGTTACATTACGATCATGCACGTGTGGACATTGTACCAACTGCCTTAACCGAAATGCTATCACGTGCCCCCATGCAGGCATTACACTACAACCGTGCGCGTGTGGACATTGTACCAACTGCCCTAACTGAACTGCTATCACGTGCACCCCATGCAGGCGTTACATTACAACCGTGCGCGTGTGGACACAGCTCTGAGGGAGGCCAGGCGGACAGTGGACATGAGAGCCAACCTGGTCAGGCCAAAGTGAGTGCGACGACTGCTAGTCCCAAGGAACGGAGCTGGGGAGCATCAGTGAACGTAAACAGGACGGTAGTCTCCACTGTGAGAGTGGCTGTGCACAGTCTCAATGAGGTCCCTGCTGTGTATACTGTGTTTTTTAAGGAGTTTGGAAGAAAGGGAGGAAAAACGATCAATACTATCAGTAGTTATCACGTACCCCTGTACATTCAAACACTACAGTTAATAAGACCTGAGAGGAGCATGTCGACGGATTATGTTGGAAGCCCTTCTGCGGCTTATGTGAGCGGAGTGCCTGCAGTTACTGCTTGCAAAGCTCTAGTATCTGGCCGCAAAACCCATTGTCCATTTCTTGTCAATACCTGCCTCATGTCCTCAATGTGCTCTGAGTGCTTTGCCAAGTCCTGTGGTATGCACCCGCTGCTGTTAACGCACACCGTGCTCTGGCCATGCAGGTGCCACCTGGAGACCACCCAGGTGGTCATTCCCTCGACACTCGAGCACGGACAAGTGTGGCGCACGTCCATTCGACTGGTCAACACAGGGCCGGTGGAGGGGTGAGTGAGGTCACGTGTCAGGTCGAACCAGGGTCGCACTTTGGGTCACACTTTGGTCACACTTCGGTCACACTTCGGTCGCACTTGGGGTCACACCTGGGGTCACACTTTGAGGAGGAGGAGGTTGCAGGCAAGGAGGGTGAGCAAAGAGAAGAGTACGGCAATGGCATACCCTTGAGGGCCTGTGGAGGAGTGAGTTGTCACTCTGTTCACTGTTCACGCTCTGGGTCACACTAAACGCCACGCTGGGTCACACTTTTGGTCGGGGGTGGAGGGGTTCAGGGAAAAATAAGGGCTGGGGCAAGAGGTGTCAGGACAAGGGATGTGAGGAGGAGGTGATGGCAAACGACTTACTCAGGACTTGTATTACCTGGGGTTTGTAAAAGCAAAAAGCTCAAACAGCCAAAAACCTGGTTCGTAACTTTGTTCTGACCATCAGGTTCCGAAATTCACTGAACATTACGGTACGACTGGATGTAAAGCAGATGTAATGCGGCCTATTGTCGTCCTGGCGTTCGTGGTGCTTGTGCCAGGTCACTAGGTTTTTGAGTGCATTCCTTCATTACAACTTTACTTGCAGGCTGTGGCACTTCGTCCCTCCCCCCAGCCAGCTAGGGTTGGATGAGGACAAGCCCGCTCTGCCAGATTGGCTCACAGCTATACCCGCTGAAGGGGTGGTGCAGCCAGGTAACCATGACAGTATAGTATATGTGTATGTATACATTTATATACATAGGTATTGATATTATAGGTATATATATATACATATTGATTACATGAGTGAGGCCCACATGCACCGAGTTTAGTAACCTACTAAAGCAGCCTATAGTGGGTGCGATCAGAGGTTGATTGATTGATTTGTTACATCAGGAAAGCCGTCAAAGGACATGGGACGGGATGTGAGAGGTGAGAGTATGCCCCTCACACACAGTCCGACACACATTGCGGGGAGCACACATTGCCACACACACACAGTGTCAGACACTGTCACACATTGTCACACACACGTGCTGCAGATGGTGAGTGTGAGATCCCACCAATTTACACAAAACACACTGTCACACATTGTCACACACACGTGCTGCAGATGGTGAGTGTGAGATCTCACCAATTTACACAAAACACACTGTCACACATTGTCACACACACGTGCTGCAGGTGGTG
>QAXH01005927.1:10305-20798 GCA_004335635.1 Chloromonas sp. AAM2
TCTCGACTTGGAACCGTGTTGCCAGTGATGACATTCGTACTTTGCACCCTGCTACCATTGAACTGTCTTAGATTAACGATTGTCAGGCGCGTAATTCTTGTAGAGATACTGTGTCTAGCTGCAGTACAGTGGGTTGAACCATGGAAAGCCATGTAATGATGATGAATGATGACTGTGTGACATTATCAGTTGTTACCCTCTTTTCAAGTGAAATACCATTGTAAGATTTCATGATTTCATTATGAGCAACCGGACAGTATCACTTCCAAACCTGCACGTCTTGGCTCGTACATATGGTAGATATGGTACACCAACATACACGGCTTCCCTGGTGTAAATATATATATATAAATATATATACAACATACATGTATATATACGTACACGAGCTGATGCATTAAGGCGATCCTCAAGCCAAAGTGGGTTTGATATCACTCGCAACGACATCTCCAGAAGCAAAGTTGTCTTGCCATGCCAAACTGGAACTCGGATGCATCTTGGAGGGACATTCATGAGGACCTTTTTAGAACTATGAAGTTGCAGCGTTTACCAGGCATGTGTTTTGGTCCAGGCTGATCCTTCTTGCTGTCAATTTAACAGGCTTGTCTGCTCTAACCCGAACACATACCCTAACCCATACAGGTCTTCCAGTGTGCATACCAGCTGTGCGACTCATGCGCACACCTCATGGGGCACACATGACACACCTCATGACACACGGTATCTTGTGATTTCAAGTGAGTCGCGCTGAGAATCAAAAGGCTTGTCCTGCATGATTCAAAGGGATCTTTGTGCTAGGCACAGACCAGCCCAGCAGCGAGGACCATTTCCATTTAAGTTTAGACACGGAACTTTAAGCGAAAGCTTTGCAATAGGGAAAACAAGCTTTGATTGCTTCAGTATTCTGGGCGGTACCACACAGCAGCTTTAGCAGCACGCTCCTACGTGGCTTGAAACCAAACATATTGAGCCCGTAAGTAATCAAATTTGGAGGTTGTGTCACTCTGACCTAGCCTTGTGGACCACTGGGCAAGACTGATGATGGTGATGACGTTGTAGAACTGGATTTGGTACATCAAAAAGTGGGCTGGGCAGAAGTCGGGTTTGACACCATCCCGACGCACGTTGGCCTCGGCAGCTTCAGCCTCAATCACCCGGAGAAGGCTGCCGCTGTTTGGACCGCTGTCTGGGCCGTCGGAAAAGCCTTGATTGAGATGAACCGTTAGGGTTCAGCTCTATAGGGGGGGGGGGTGAAAGAATGGCAAAACCGGAGAACGGACACTATCCTGCGCCAGACATTGTAAAGCGAGTCTCGTTAAGCTCGTCGTAATATTCTTGACTGTAAGCCGCCGTTCGCAGGGGCTGTAGAGCTTCAGGCGCTGAGAAATCAAGGCCAACTGTCAGAAACGAAACACGCAATGATGTTCCTAACGGAAGGAAACGAATTCTGAGCTAGTTCCGTGCTCGCTTCCTGTGTATTTGGCAGGTATTTGGCAGGTATTTAGGAGGAACTGACCGGGGCCTTGCAGGCCCGCGGACTGCCTGCAACCGTACGAAGGATGTGTGCGCAAAGATCGTGGAAATGATGGAAAGCGTGGGTCGCCGTGGGACAACTGTTCCACTTGCATGGAGCTTCACTGCAAGTCTAAACTGCATGGCATGACACCTGAAAAACAGGGACAACTGCCGATCGACTGGCTGTCCAGATTTGTCCAGTCCTGTCACGCTAGCAGGCGACGACTATGCCAACAGGTTGTCCAAGAGTTCAAATTGCAAGAGCAGGCTGGACAGCGTCCTGGACGGCACGCCTGCCAAAGTTGCCAGAAGAACTAAGAGATATGACTGAAATGGAAGCGCGAGTTGTCAGCTTGAGGCATCCGAGCATTACGCAAGGTTGGGCAGAGAAGCTTCGCCTGAATTAGAGGCCATCCACGGCAGCAAACTGCCTACGCGGGCTCCTGATGTAGATGATCTTGTGCTGGTGCGATTGAAGCGCAAACTGTCATACATGGGACGCTGATGATGTCCGGAAAGTAAAAGCAACCCAATGTACAACCAGTATGTTATCAGGGACGGTCGAAAGCTCGAACCATGACTGGCGCCAAGTGCTGAAATCAGGGCCTGCATGCCAACCATTAAGCAGAGCAACAACCACACAGCCGAGCGTATCTGTTATTGGTGACATGCAGTGCTCGTGATGCATCGGCAGCGGTTCATCTGAGGCGAAGGACGAGGCGAAGCCATTTTATGACATCAAATGTTGTTCAATGCAAACCAGTCACACTTGTCATTCGCAACCACTACTGGACGTTTCGCAACCGTTCGAACACTGCTGATCAATTGAACAGGACTGAGGGCGGGATTCTGTCAGAGTGCGCATTCAGTGTTCAGTAAGAATGCCTCGAAGGTTGGCCACGTTGGCCACATGCAATCTGAACCAGTGGGCCATGGACTTTGAGGGCAATCTCAAGCGTGTGGAAGCATCCATTCAGGAAGCACGAAACAAAGGGGCGCGTTACAGAGTGAGCAAGTCTCAAGCCACATGAAGGGCAGAAAGCGAGCATGCGCATGAAGCATATCACCATCAGCTATGTAGATGTAGTACGGCAGCACGGGCCGTGTGCCTACTCACAGGCACTGAACTGCTGTGAATCGTGCAAGTGAGGCTTGCCTGCCGCCTGTGTTGCTGGCAGCACTGTGAACACTCAACCACAGTCAACATTACACACTCATAACCAACCCGTGCATGGTTTGCTGAGCCTCTGTCCCATTCCATCTACATATGATGGCCAACCGGTCGTGCAGGTAGGTCCAGAATTGGAGCTGTGTGGCTACGGGTGTGAGGATCACTTTTTTGAGCTGGACACCGTCACTCATTCGTGGGAGGCCCTAGCGGTGAGTGTGCTGCCATCTCTTCATACCTAAAGAACCTACGCATCGTGATCTCCAGCCATCGTTTCGTATCAGCGTTTGACTATAGTTCTGACCTGACATGTCACCTCACCATAGCCGGCACTGTGGGCCAGCACTGTCAGAGTGTTCATCATGCATGTGCTGTGTGTCAGGGCCGGCCGTCAGGTGCCAACACTCCTGATGTGCTGCAGGAGTTGCTCAGCGGAGATCTCACTGAAGATCTGCTGTGCGATGTGGGCATGCCGGTGATCCACAGAGGTGCTGGTAGCATCATACACACTGCACAGGTCATGCATGTGATGGTGTGTGCATGCATGGCTGCATGTGTGTGCGTGGCTGTTTTGCATGAGGCTGCAGGTGCAGTCAGTGCTACCAGTGACCAGCGTGTTGTACGTGCGGAACCCAGCCACTGCATGTACATTGTACATGTTCTAAAGCAGCACGCCACCTCCTGCCCTGCCGTGCCCTTGCTTCCAGGTGTGCTGTACAATTGTCGCGTGCTGTTGCTGAACCGCCGAGTGCTGCTCATTCGGCCCAAACTGGCACTAGCTAACGATGGAAATTACCGCGAGACGAGGTGAACCCACAGTGTCAAGGGCATGGTTTTCATGGGCACTCACTGCAAGATCGTGCGAACCAGATCAAGGGAAACAGATTTCCAACTTCTTTTGGCACCATCGGATTTAGAAATCTGCTGAACAATACGGTATCATGTCTCATGTCACGTGACTACAGTCAGGCGAGTTGTTGCTATGTGCGACAGGGCAGCTGCGTTGCTCACTGCCGGAGAGCCTTCATCACACGGTTGCGTCTTCAGTTTACATTCAGTAGGCTTCACTTCCACTTGCAGGTACTTCAGTAGTTGGAAGCAGTTGGGTGTGGTAGAGCAGATCCTTCTGCCACAGAACGTGAGTGATGCCACAGCGGACAACCAGGTCATGGCGCCCTTTGGCGACGGCGTGCTGCGCTTACGGGACACCAGCCTGGCAGGTGGGCGAAGCTATCCACACGCACACACATGCACATGCACATGCACATGCACATGCACAGCCTGTCGTTTGCTCCATCTGCTGCAGTCCACTGCCTCACAGGGGACACCTGCTGCAGGAGGCAGGTAACCTTTGCCTCGCCTGAAGCACTCATTGCTTGTTGCATGCGCCCGTTGTCCTTGTGAGCTCGATGCAACGTTGCCCAGTACCCGTTGGCTGTTGTTTCGTCGCACTCAGCCGAGACGTGTGAGGAGCTGTTCACCCCCGATGCGCCGCACATCGGCCTGGCGCTGTCAGGGGTGGAGATAGTGAGCAACGGCAGCGGCAGCCACCACCAGCTCAGGAAGCTCGACACTCGGCTGGACCTCATCCGGGGAGCCACGGCCAAGGTCAGCAGGTTCTATGGCCAAATGAATATTCATGACTTCAGCGCACCCACATAGGCCAAGGCCAGCAGGCAGGCAAAGCATGGCAGGGCAGGTGGCAGGTCCTGGGGGTGTGTGGCTCCTCACTGCTCCATGGTGTTCCTGGCAATGTGTGCCTCGTGACTCCTCGAATGCCCGTGCTCACCTGGGCCTGCACAGTGCAAAGGCTGGCTTACCAAGGCTAGGCGATCCCCGTGTGTTCCGCTCCGCATTCTACTCCACAGGTATGTGGTAGATGTGTGTGCGCGGAGCCTGTACTCATGACAGGACTGACTGATTGAGTCTTGGCCATGCATTCTGCTTTGGGCCGACTGGGAAGGTACTGTCCTACTGGACGTTGGCAGCAATGCCATCGGAAGTACAAGGTCACTCCACTACGGCCAAACCTTGCACGTGTCATGCCTAGCTAAGCTAACTGTGGCTGGCTCATGTGCATGCGCATGCATGTCGCGTGCGTGGTATGCAGGCGGGCGGTGTGTACCTCTACTCGAACCAGCAGGGCTGCGACGGCGGGCGGCTGTACTATGACGGGTGTGCGTGTGTGGCTGTTAACGGCCAGATGGTGGCGCAGGTAAGGCGCAGGAGGAGAGGAGGAAGGCGCAGAGCATGCACATATGATTGAGCATGGCAGCATCATACACACAATGGGGTAGCAAGCAGCATGCATGGGCATGCATGTGCTCAATATCAAGCATGTGCTCAAGATCAGGAGCATGAGCCTGATCACCAACATACGCTGCATGGGTGCCAGCCTTGATCTTTGGGCATTCACACCAACTCAGGAGCACCAGCTACACGCATCCTGGCTGTGCCCTGGCATAATCAGCAAGGATGTGTTGCATGCGGCGTCAGCGCAACACCAACCCCGAGCACAGGCTCAGGTGGCTGGGACATGATGCCCGCCAGCCAGGCACTTCAAGCAATTCCAACTTTACATGCACTTATACGCACAGTTCAGGCGCAGGAGGAAGGGGTCCGAAGGCTAACTTGGGATCGAGTCGCCTTCATCAATGACCATTGAGTCATGGCAAGCCATAGACGAGGGACCACCAGGATAAGAAGTTCGGAGAAAGAGTTGTAGATGCAGTGCCATGCCTTGGGCCAACTTGCAGCTATCACGATGATCATGATGATGGCAGCATGGCGTCTGACACCATGCAGGGCTCTCAGTTCAGCCTACAGGACGTTGAGGTGGTTGTGGCAGTTGTGGATTTGGACGAAGTGGTTAGTTACAGGTGAGACGAGGTTTTGCAAGTGGTAGTGATGCATGTTGTGTTATGCTGGTCATGGCGATGATGTCAGCCAAAGCTCACCACAACAAATCATGACACTTGCTGCTACCGCAAGTCAGCCAGTATCCAAAGCCCACTACACACGCCCAAACTATTGACACTACCGGCCATGATCATGATCTCTTCAGGAATGACAGCCTGTTGCCTGCATGGTGCTACAAACACCTTCAGACAAGAACAGTCCTGGGTGTCTGCAAGCTGCATATTGCGGTAGTGTATGTGCTTACTATCAGTGCTTGTTGAATTTACTCACTGCGCACGTATTTGGAGCGGTCTGCCCATTTGAGTTTGTTGCAGTGCATCAAGAGGACTAGCACCAGGCTGTGGACGAGCTGTTCACGATCCTTGGTTTCTAAGCAGTTCTTGACAGGTTGCTTGGCTCGCTGAACAGGCCAAAAGGAACATCAAGGACAGAATATTGCGTTGCATTGTGTATGTGATACCGCTTGGTTGTGATAACAGGTGTGACCTGGGACTGATGAGGGGTACAAGGCATGCTGTCAGATTGTTAAGCACTTCGTTCCAAGCAGGATTTTGCTTTGCATGGTGAATGGTTGATCCAACATGTGTGCAGGGGTGCAGTGGCCAGCCTGCGCGAGCAGGCCTCCCAGCGCCCCGCCCCGGCCTGGGTGGACGCAACACACTGGCGCCTCTGCGCGCCACAGGGCACGCCTGGGACGAGCAACTCCACCGCAGACGGGCCGCCAAGCAGCAGCCCCACCCCGGGCCTGCCCCGGGCGCACCCGACCCCTGCCATGGCCGCCCGCATCCATGCACCGGAGGAGGAGATCGCCTATGGGCCGGCCTGCTGGCTGTGGGACTACCTGAGGTGGGCACAGCAGAGCACACGTGATGCAGTAACAGGTGGCTGCGGAAGGGGGCTGAAGGTGGTCAGGGGGTGGCCAAATGAGCGCATCTGTGCTTATATTCGACACTTGCCTGCCTCCTGGTGGCATGTGTGCAGGCGTTCCGGTGCGGGCGGCTTCCTCCTGCCGCTGTCGGGCGGCGCTGACAGCTCATCCACAGCCGCCATCGTCGGAGCCATGTGCCAGGCAAGGGAAACTGGTGCCCTCTGAAGTTGTTTGTCATGGTGGTGATCAGTTTTGGCACGGATACCTCCGGATGCTTTTTCCCTCCTTGTCATTGCTCCGTGCGTAGCTTGTGTAATAGCACCAAGTCAGGGCAGGGAGTGCACCGAAGTTGCCAGGGATGCTAATCTTCTGAGCGAGTGGCCAGGGATGCCTGAAGAGCCCTTCAAGGCTGGACTGTGGCGCACCTGGCGCATTAGACCCCGCACCTGGCGCACTTGACCCCGCACCTGGCGCACTTGACCCCGCACCTGGCGCACTTGACCCCGCACCAGGCGCACTTGACCCCGCACCTGGCGCACTTGACCCTGCACCAGGCACACTTGACCCCGCTCGTGTTGGCTGCTGCAGATGGTGTGCCGCGCTGTGGCGGCGGGGGACAAGCAGGTGCTGGCGGACGCGGCACGGGTCGGGCAGTACGCGTCCGGGGAGCCGGTGGCTGCCTCGCCTCAGGTGAACCGTGCGTTAGGGGGATTAGAATCAGCAATGCACAACAGAATATGGCTCAAGGAGGGGGGAAGAGGGGTAGAGATCGGAACCAGGAAGGCACCACAAATCAGGCTCAAGGTTGGGATTGGCTCTGTGGGGCTGCCAGACACATCCCCTTTCCTTGTGCACTTACACTGCTCAGCACTGGTGTTGTGGAAGGCCCAGGCTAGTCTGCTGCTGAGGCAGAGACCAGGCGTACATGCGTGATGGCTGCCCAGCACCTAGAAATCAGCTCAGTTGCACAAGGTGGCCTTTGCCTGCGGCACAGTGCTGCTCCGGCCCCCGCGCAGGAGTTTGCTCACCGCATCTTCGTGACCACCTACATGGGCACTGTCAACAGCAGCAAGGAGACACGGGACAGGTGGGTGCAGGCTGCAAGGTGGGACGGGAAATCAAGCAGGCACCGTGGGCGTGTGCCAAGGTTATTTAGTGCCCATGTCAGGCCTGACCATAAGGTCGATTGATGTGTTGGCGACATGACTGAGTACCTTAGACCATGTGTGTTTCCCGTGGGCAAGGCTGGGCACAAGCGGTCTGCGGCACCACTCACAAAGGCCATGTCAAGTGGTGGCGCTCGCACTGTGGGGTGGTAGTGCCATGCGTGCTCTCGTGCCACTCTGGCTGCAGCTTGTGCGGCCGTTCCCGCAAAGCTGTGAGCATGGTAACGGAACCTGGAAAGCGCCCCAGATTTGCAAACTGCCAGCCAACTGCCTGTCTGACGCTCTATAAGTGCTGCGTCCCGGCTATGTGCAGGTCTCGGTTGCTGGCTCAGCAGGTTGGCTCCTACCACTTGGATGTGGGAATCGACACCCTGGTGCGTGATCGCAGCACACACGGCCTGCCTGTCCCTCCCATTTCTGAAGCGGACTGACCAGCTGACGCTGGTAGGCGTTGCCAATGGCTCTGTGTTTACCAGACGGTTTAGCACACTATGTTGTTGTCCAGGCCCTGGACGTGAAGCTGACCTGCATGCCATTGTGAACGGTTCAGTCCCAGCCCCTTGCTGCATGCTGCTTGGCTGCAGGTTGAGGCCATGGTTTCCCTGTTTGCCGCCGTGTGCGGGAAGCGGCCCGCCTTCCGGGCAGATGGCGGGTCACTGGCAGAGAACCTGGCGCTGCAGAACATCCAGGTGCGTGCCAGTTCTGATGGTCGTTTCCAGTGGGCGGGTCAGTGCTTATGGCATGTTGAGGCATGAGCCAGACAGTGCAAGCTGTTCCACTTTTCGTACCATTCCCAGCTGGCACAGCTCCAACATGGCTTGGGTCTCATACTGGTCAGCGCGGCATCATTGTGAAGCCTCTGAACAAATTACAACCAGGACGCTGCTTCTATCTCAGATTCCATTGAACCAGCTGTGGATTGGCTTGCCGTCTACCCTGGTTTTTGCTGATGGAAAGCCTTGATTCAACCAGTCAATGCAACTGCTGGAGCTCGAGTGTAGCAAAATCAATAACAACAGCGCAGCCGTGTGCAGCATGGCTTGGTTTGCGCCCCTGCAGGCTCGTCTGCGCATGGTGGTGGCGTTCCTCCTCGCCCAGTTGACGCCCTGGGTGCGGGGCCGCTCCGGCTGGCTGCTGGTGCTGGGCAGTGCAAATGTGGACGAGGCGCTCAGGGGCTACCTCACCAAGTACGACTGCAGCTCAGCAGACATCAACCCCATAGGCGGCATCAGCAAACAGGTCAGAACTCGATCTGCTGTGGTTTTCAGGCCATACCAACTATATGCAGGTAGAGATTGGCTGTAGCTTTGGCGACACCCACGTCATGTTGTACATCTTGGCGTGTTCGGTCCAGTTGCCTGGCATACAAACAGCATCCTTGCCACCTGCCAATTCGTGCAACATCTGGCCTGCTTGCTATGCAAACCTATCTCCTCCAACACACACACGCACACTTGTTGGCTGCACACACTGTGCCTGGCGGTGTGTGCAGGACCTGCGGCGGTTCTTGCGCTGGGCCGCCCAGCACCTGGGGTATGCGTGTCTGGCGGGCGTGGAGACCGCACCGCCCACTGCTGAACTGGAGCCGCTCAGGGAGGGCATAAAGCCCCAGGTCAGACAGAGGAGGGAAGAAAAAAGGGAAGGAAACGTCACAGATTAGATGCAGCCCTGCTGGGCACGGCTGAAAGAGTGCAGACCACGCATGGCTCACCGGACCCCATGTGTTGTCGTTATCTCTGCTTTGTAAATCAGTGCTTGTTCAGCACCCATCAATTTGCAAGTGTTCTTCAGCAGTGATTGCAGGACGCCTTGCAGCATGCCGTCGCAAAATCTGCATGGTTTGACTCCGTGCCCTGCGTTCCCTGGTGTGTACCATGTTGTCTCCCACTGCTGGTGTTCGTGCCTGCCCTCAGAACGATGAGGATGACATGGGCATGACTTACGAGGAGCTGAGTGTGTACGGCCGCCTGCGCAAGGTGGCCAGATGCGGGCCTGTGGCCATGTTCCTGCGCTGCATGGACGCATGGCATGGAAGGTTTGTGGCACAGGGCATGGCTACAGGACATGACGTTGGTGGTGATGGCCATGGCCAGTGTCTATCATGAGCCTGACAGGCAGGGTACAGCTAAGCATACGTGTCCTTGGCATGACCATCGGTTGGGGATACTAGGATGCCAGTCTGCGTCAACTGGGATCGGGACACGGAAGGGATAAGTTTATACATGTGCCATCAGCTTACAGCAGTGCTCACAATCACCATAGCCTGATCCGAGCGCTGGCCTGACGCCTGGCTTGCGGCTTGTCTGCTGGACGCCCGCAGCCTGAGCCCTGCCCAGGTGGCGGCCAAGGTCAAACACTTCTTCACGCACTACGCCATCAACCGTCACAAGACCACGGTGAGGCGGGTGGCCCGGTGTGGTGCTCTTGCGGAGAGCAACGGCAGGAGAGCAACGGCAGGTGCAGACGGGAACCACCCTGTGCAATGTCGGTCTGTTTACGGCCACACCATGTGCCAGGCCGAGCACCCGAAGTGCCAGTGGTGGTCAGTGCTCAGCCTGTACTAGTGGCCAGATGATGAGCGGTCGACCCTTTTTGTAGCACCAGAGAGTGTCTGGTCGATGCGGCAGTTCAATTACTGCAGCATTAGGGACGCTGCGGTCGGTACATGGAGTAAACACCCGGAAGCTTGTGCCTGTTTTAGTGCCTAGGCATACTGTAACAAGGGATTACGTACCACAGGCCTGGTCCGTTGCCACTGTGAATCGGAAAACACGCCATACTCAGTGCAGAGTCTGCAGACCACACACGTTACCTTGCACTGCACTGCAGACCACACGTTACCTGCACTGCAGACCAC
>QAXH01005929.1:6363-16956 GCA_004335635.1 Chloromonas sp. AAM2
TGTACCCTCGCACCTGCGGCAGTACATTCCATGCAGGACATGCTCATGCACCCTCGCACCTGCGGCAGTACATTCCATGGATAACTTGCAGCTCCACATTGCAGAACACCAGCAGGCACCGCTCAGACAGCGCATGCCCAACCTGTGCGCTGCCCGCTTCATGCATCGCATCATGTGGCTGGGTGGACTTGGCCTGGTCCTGGCCCGTGTCCATGTCAGTGACCCCCTGGTCCTGTTGCTTCTGCTCCTGCCGTGATGCCATCGGGCTGGGAGGCGCTGCATGGGCAAGAGGCATGCGTCCCCGCCGCATGACGAGATGCAGGTCGGCATGGCTGAAGAAGAAGACATGCGCACCGTCAGAGTACCTGCAAGGGGGCGAGCAGGCCGCCTGAGTAGCACATGCACATGGAGACGGTATACAGATGACATGGTTGTACCACACAACAGGTGTAGCCGCATGATGCATGGCACTGCTGTGGATCGGCAGCAGGCTAGACGCTGGTTACCTGCAGGTGCCCAGCTCATAGACCTGCAGCCGCATGGCAGGCTGAAATGCCGCACAGCCCGCAGCATCCCCATGCCCTACCTGGCTAACAGAGCGACGTCTGCATCACTGAGCACACCCCTCGCCCCTGCAGCGGGTCTGCCATCAGACTCGGTGGCCCTGGTTGGTGCCCTGCTGCTGCCATGTGGGGATGCAGGCACAGCTTGCGAAACGCCATCCTGCGGCCGGCCCGCAGCCCGGGCACCGCCCCGCTCCTCCCCTCTGCACGCCTCTGAAGCAGCGCCTGTCGAGCCTAACTGTTCGGCCGTCCCCGGCAAAGAAAGGCCGTTTGCCGTGCGTTCGGTAGTGACTGGCCTGGTGGACGGGGTGGCGGTAGAGTCTGTGCGGTTGGTGCCCGATCGCACAGGTTCCCACTCGTCCTTGGTCTGCTTGTCGTCCCGCCAAGGCTCGCTCCGCTCGTCCCGCCTTTCATCACGTCGATCATCCCGCCTGCTGTCCTGTCTGCTGTTGTCTCGCCTTTCCTCCCGCCGTTCGTCCCGCCGTTCGTCCCGCCTTTCCTCCCGCCTTTCCTCTCGTCGCTCGTCACGCCTCTCGTCCCGCCTGTCGCCTCGCCCGTCACGCCTATCCTCCCGCCCGTCCCGTCTTTCATGCCTACCGTCCTCACGTCGTCCGTCCCTCCTATCCTCTCTCCTATCCTCGCGCCCGTCCCTTCCATCATCCCGCCTATCCTCGTGCCTGTCATCTCGCCTGGCAGCCCGCTTGACATCCCGCACATCCTCTCTATCATACGCTTTCACATAGCCGCTGCGCTGCCTGCTGACAACCCGCTCTTCCCGCGCTTCGCCACGGTCGTGCCCTGCCGGTCTTTTCCGCTCTCCCTCTCTGTCCCGCCTGCCCTCAACATCTCTTCTTGCTTCCATGACTAATGGGGCCCTGGTGGCAACGGCCCGTCCTGTCACTGTCCCTGTGCCCGGTTCTGCCGGTTCTGCCGGCACGCCTGGTGCAGTCACACCGGCCTCCTTAAAATGTGCATCCAGATCTGCTTGCCGGCTGCGTGCGTGTGCAACTCCTGTTGACATGGCAACCGCCCCTTCAACCCCTGCTTCGCTGCTCAGGCTAACGCCGCTACTGGGACGGGGCATGCGGGGCCGGTGCGGCTGGCGCATGATCAGCGGCGCACGGGTCGGTGCGGACTCTTGTGCTGCTGACCAGGGCAAGACAACCCCTGGACAACAGGATGCAGTGGACAATAAACATCTTGCATAACAACGTGTAGGCGGTAGATGTATATATGTATTCACACCAGGGAAGCCGTCAGGGGACACGGAACGGGACAAGCACCGCCCTGGCCTACCCTGAGTAACAAAGCAAAACGAACGCAGGGAACAAAGCAGGCAAGGCAGGCCAACTGAATGCAGAACACGATGGAGCCGCCTAAACTAAGGTCAAAGACCAGAGAAAGTTAAGGAAGAAGGGTCAAGCGGCATACTCGGTCATGTCTAGGAAAGAGGCAGCCAGGCTGCAACAGGGCGGAACGTCAGAGGTCAGGGACAGCCAAACCGCAACAGGGGCCACAGAGCAGGGCCTGGAACTCATTGCAAGGTTTGGAGACCAGACATAGGAAGCCATCACAAGAAGATATGTTTGCGGGGTGCAGAACATGCCCCGGCATGCTAATCATCAAGCACAACATTATCTGGCCCACGTCGCAAGTCTCTTGCCGCTTGCAATCACATACAATGCAACAGTTGGCATGACTGATACAACAGGCCCCTGGAAAACCCTCCAACTGTCAGCATCTGCACCCCTTGACTGGTTGGCTGTCAGCAGTCGCATGGGCCGATAGGCTACAGCATGTGCTCTGATCTATTGGTAGAGCTTCCAACTGTTGGCTGATGTATTGCTGAACATTGGTGCGCCATCTACTGAAACACTACGAGGATCAGGCTCTGGTGTTCTATGGTTGCCTCGCAATGCTGTTCAAAGACCTGCGATCATGCGTTTCTTACCTTGAGCTGCAGAAGTATCTGCGGTTGCAGTAGGTGGTGTTGGCAGCAGCGGGGCCGGCCCGCCCTGCTCATTGTCCCATCCCTCGTCCTCTGCCCACTGCCCCTCCGTCTGAGATGCGAAGTACGGTGCACGTGTGCCTGGCGGCGGCCAAGACCACCCGGAACCTTGAGGCACAGCCTCAGGAATACTATTATCCTTTGTCACCTCCGGGATACACTGCATAGAGTCGGCTGGCAGCCCGGCTTCGTAGCCACCCCAATTCTCAGCGCCGGTTGGCTGCACGGCTTGCGGGACACGGGGGGCGAAGCATCCGTCAGACCAGGCAGAGAAGCGTGTTCGCATGGTGTGCAGTAGGGTGCCCACCACAGGAGCTGCAGCCGCTGCACCATGCCCACATGCAGCCAATGCAGCATCCAGCACCGCACGGAAACTGCCACCCTGTAAGCTGTTGCTATGCCAGTGCGGCCTTGCACTTGTTGCCATCAGTGACTGTCCAAGGTGCGGCATGGCTGCTGCTGGGGTAGCGCTAGCAGTAGGCTGTTGCCAATGGTGTTGTGGGTTGGATACCAGGCCTGGAGCTAGCAGATGCTGGGGTTGATGGGTGTGGCAGGGTTCAGGGATTAAAGCACGCAGCTGCACCCATGACAGACCTTCCATCTGACTGAGCACTTGAGCCACTGCCGCTCGCTGCTGCACCTCCCGTTCCTGCTCTTCCCGCGCAGAGCGGGCGGCGACAGCAGTTTGGCTGGCAACAGGCGATGGTTTGTTTGAATGGGGCGCTGTGTCCCAGGACGCAGGGCTGATGCCAGGAGGCACGGGGCTGAGGGCACTGGAGTGCACTGGACTAAGGGCGCAGGACGGGACCGAGCTGAGAGCGCATGAAGGGGCGCGGCTGTTGCCTGGTGCGCCTGCGGGACCGAGAGAGGCGGCCGCAACGGGCGACTGCGGAGCCGTCAGCAGTTCAGGAGCAACACCACCAGCCATGAGGTGAGGAGGGAGAGGCAGGCATGTGCCATCAACGGCTTGAGGGCCCGATGCAACGAGGCCCTGCCCAGGCGCCGATAATGCCAACGCTGCTGTATGCAACCTTGCACCACGGCCGTCTGCTTCCTGCTCCCCTTGTGTGCTGGCCGGCACCCCTGCCGCCACCTGCCTAGTAGTCGAGGCTGACCCTCGCTCGTCAGCACCCACCTCGCTTGCGCATGTCTGCTGTGCAGATGCAAGCAACTTGCTGTCCATTTGCATGTCTGCGGGGCCTGGCAGGATCTGCTCTGGCGGCAAGGCTGTGCCGGCGAGCCCAGTCCTAGCATCGCTGACTCTGGTGTGCATGACCTGCCGCACTGCCCGGTTGCCTGGCTGGTCAGCAGCAGCAGCTGGTTGGTTGGTGGCACTGGCGTCCTGCTCCACAGGCGTGGGTGTGCGCGTGCGCTGTGAAACCAGCGTACCGCCCTGGTGCGTGGCCGCAGGAAGGCGCACCTTACACGGTACATGAACTGTGGGGGGTGTGATGCCGTTGCTGTGTGTGGAGGTGGTGGTGGGTTGGCTGGCTGCTGCGGCTGATGGTGGAGCCTGAGTACTGCCGAGCCCTTCTGCCACAACTTCAGGGTTTGCGGGCTGTGCTGGTGCAGGCTGTGAGGGCTGTGTGGGCTGTGATGCCAGCACAGGCTGTGATATCTGCGTGGGCTGAGCAAGCTCGGCAGTTTGCTTGGGCTGTGTGGGGTGGGCGGGTTGCACGGACCGTGCAAGGTGCTTAGGCTGGCTGGGCTGGGGCTGTGTGGGCTGTGTGGGCTGTTTCAACTGCACAGCTTGTGCAGAGGGTACACTGGTTGACAGCTTCTGCACAAGTTGTACGGGTTGCACTGGAAGCGCAAGCTTTTCAGGCTGTGTGGACTGCGCAGACAGCACCGGCCTTCTGAGCTGCGTAGGCTGTGCGGGCGGTTCCGCCTGAGCTTGGTGTGCCGTTGGTTCAGCTTGTGCAGGCTGCACGGGCCGCTGCTCAGGCTTTGTAGGCTGCTTGGCCTTCACAACATGTGCTGCAGGCTGTGCTGGGCTGGTCTCTGGGGTCAGGGACGCCGGGGTCGATTGCAGGCTTGCGGGTGTGGGTGGCGTGGCTGTGGCTGGGGCCTGGCCCCGGCTGCTGCGTCTCAAGCGCTTCTCCGCCGGCATGCCGCTCTCAACCGGCGCTGCTGGGGAAGGTTCACTGCCAGGCGCGGTAAGACTTGCTGTGCTGGGTGTTGTACGAGCCGAGCCAGCCTCCGCCTGCCCATTTCGACTGTTGCCGCGTGTGTTGCGTGTGGTAAGGGCTGCTGCGTCCGCTGCACGCTTGCGGCCCGCTGCTACCTCCGCTCCTTTTACTCGCACACCAGCGGCTGCAGCCACTCCAGCTGCCTCTGTTGCTGCTGGCGTCTCAACCACCCCTGTTGCACCCGGTCCCACGACTGCTGTTGTCTCCTGTTTGACCTGTGGTGGTGGTGTGATGGTGCGCGATCTGGTGGGTTGCGTTCGTGTGGGTTGTGCGCTGGAAGTGCCGCTGACGCTTTCCCTGCCCCTCGCCCGACCCCTGGCTTTGACAGGCACATCCTCTTTGGCTGGCTCTTCGGACGCCCGGTCAACTGATGATGCGGTCCTGAGGCGGGATGAGGAGCGCAGCTGGCGGGGTGGCTCGGGCGAGACAGTTCCAGACCTTCCCCGCCCTCGCCCTCCCTTGCCAGTGGGTGCAGCTACGCTCTCTGCACGAGCAGTCACAGCTGTGCTGGCAGGAGGAAGTACTGGGATGGGCACACTGGCTGAGGCACGCAGCTTGCCGAGCATGCTGATTGGTATGTCATCCTCATCTTCGTAGTCAATTTGCATGTGCTTGGGAGAGGTGCATGCTGCAGTCTGTGCAGCTGGTGCTGCTGCTGCTGCTGCACCCGGTAAGTCTTGTGCTGCTGTGCCTAGAGCTGCTGTTGCTGCTGCTGTTGCTGCCTTAGGACCAGGTGGCAGTCGGAACAGCTGTGTGAAGGGAACATCATCCTCATCTGATGTGTCCATAGCTAACGATGAGCATGTTCAGCTGGTATCTGCAACACAGAATCAAAAGAGAATCATGATCCAGTGATCACTCTGCACAAAAGCCATGCATAGACGTATCCAACACACCCAAGTGACAGCCAAACAAGGCAAGAAATGTGGCCAGCTTGCACTTGTCCACTGATGCACTTTACACATTCAAACCCCCACCTGTTGAGACGGGTGGCACCACTTTTCAATCGTGTCGGTCGCCCACCATGATCAAAGTTCACACTTTCGGATCGATGGCACCGCTGCAGAAGGAAGCGGCTGGTGAGAGGTGCGCAGCCGGGATATCCAAGGCCTTGCGCGGTTGGCCGTTGTACGTTGTCACGAACTTTTCGCGAACGTGCATGGCGCCCATGCATGGTAGCGCCCAATTGCAATGACATCTGCCTGAGACTGGCCTGATTAGTCCATCCGTCCATGCAGGCCCGATGCCTTGTGCCCAGCGGGCATGTAGCCCTACCCCCCCTGGCCCTATCATGCACACCCTGTGTCAGGAACGCAAGGAGGTGCCCACACCAAAGCCGTGCTGCTGGCCAGTGTAGAGCTGCAGCTAGCTCACCGATAAATGACCCTCTACCTTCCCAAGGTGGCTCCTCAAATGACCCCAGCAATCCGGCAGACCAACCCGCCTCCGCTCAGCCTGAATCAGCTGTCAAGACAGGAAATGACCAGGCCATGGGACCATGGGCCAAGGTCAAGAGATTCATCATGGGTGGAGATAAGAAACTGGACATGCAGAGGCTACGAGCGCTTGGATTTGGCGCTTTTTCAGCATATGGTGAGGCGTGCATCGCAGAGGCCATGCATGCTTGACAGGCAAGTGTCTACATACACTTAAAGCAACCCTACATCTAACACACCTAGGGGCGGCCTAGATTAGCTAGTCTGCTTGCTCCACAAACCTTCATCGTGGCTTGCTGCTCTCAGGCGTCATTTCAAATCTCAATGCCAGCGTACTGGTGACTTTGGCGTGGTTGACCATTATTCAAACGCAAGGTGTCACTCCTCTGGATGTTGGCATGTGGTAAGCCTGGGTCAGGCGAATGGGGGTGATGAACAGGATTCGCCCAAATACATAATCACTGACTACTAGCACTGCTGGGTGCCCGTAGGAAACCTCGAGGTAGCAGAGTTCTGTTGAGGCAGCTTGTGGCTGTACGTGTGTCACTGTAAATGCTGGCTGTATATAGCAATGTTGTGTGAGGTGCCCGATGTTGATCGGAAGTAGGATTGCGTCTGGCCGTTGGCATGGGTCATCTCGCCCCAACCTGGCAGGGTTCTTGGCAGCATCCAAGCAGCAGCATCCCGGTCCGTGTCTGCTATCTATTGAGCGGTTGAGAATCATTTTGTGCGTTCACTCAGGCCCAAGTTCCTTGCTGTGTACGCCGGGCTGTGGGTAAGCAGCCATTTCATGCGGCCAATCCGCCTGAGCCTGGCCATAGCAGCAGCGCCTGCATTTGATGCAGCACTGGAGTTCATTATTCGCAGGTGCGGACTGCACAATCAAAGGACAAATGCAGTGACGAGACACTTGGTAGCAAGCACCTGAAGTTCCTAAGCACCCTATACTGCACTCTGGCAGCAGACACAGCTACTTTCCAAAGGTTCATGTTATGGCTTGGAACCGAGATGATAGTGATGACATTCGTACTTTGCACCCTGCTACCAGTGAGCTTCTTGGCTTAACGATTGTCAGGCGTGTAATTTTTGGAGAGATATTGTGTCTAGCTGCAGTATCGTGGGTTGAATATGAAAAGCCATGTAAATGATGCTGATGCTGATGCTGATGCTGATGTTCTGGCTGGCGTTATGTGGTCTGCACACAGCCCGACAGCTTACACCCCAGACTGCACCGCATCACAGTCAACGTGTGTGCCACATGCCTGCGCAGGACCGGCTTCAACAAGGCGGGTGCATTCGGTGTGATGCTGGGGTGCATCTTCTGTGGCAGCGTCACGTTTCTACTGTCAGTGCTGACCGTCTGTGGCGGCTTTCCCCAGGGCCTGCCAAAGATCAAGTTTCATTGACACTGCACAGAGACCATGAATTTACCAGCCAACCCTTCTGGCTGGTCAATTCATGGTCTCTGAGCAATGCTAACCGTAACGCTTGTCCACCTCGGTTACGTCCCCCATGTTTGAACTGTTTAGATTGATTGCCTTTGAGTACATCGGATACCATTACTCATCAGTGATGACATCACGGACGCGCATATATTCACATGCCCCATCATTGTGTAGCATGCAATTCCAAGTGCCAGCCCATTATACATGGGGCTACGGATGCCCTGCTGACAGCATTGCACTGACAATATGTTGTCAGCGTAGCGATAGAGTAGTATGTCAAGAATGACGAGTTCATTATGTCTTCCAACGTACACGGATGTACTTAATTCATGTAAGTGTTCATATCAACGTGTGCTGCCGAGTGGGATGGGCGATCAATTTTTGCTCCGGAGCACCGCTTGAGTATCAATTGCTTGGAGAGTGTCCTGGTGCGTAAAGGCGAAGCTGTTTGTCATGCATGTCAATGCCATCTGCACTAACGCCCGTTGTCTCGCGTGTTGATCACCATGCGTGAACTCAAGCGTGGGGAGGCCGAGGGGCGGCCACTACCACTACTATCACGGTGTGTCATGACTCTCTTCACATGTCTGTTGGAAGGGTTGGAGTCCCTCCCTTCTTGTGATGGGGTGATGCCCATTAAGCATGCTCTGCGTGCATGGAACATGCTGTGACCAGGGATGGCTAGGCTTGCGCTATCCTTCAATTCAGTGAATAGATCAGGGCTCCAAAAACAAAAGAAGTCATCGACCTTGCAGTGATGTCCCCGAATCGGCTCATTGCAAAACAAAAGGTATCGAATTAACAGGACCACACAGGAACAGGACAGGATCCAGGACCACACAGGAACTGTCCCAGAACTGGCAAACATCTTTTTTTTCCTTCTTTTTCTTTTTTATTCGCTTCAAACGGAATGGAAGAACTTGTACACTGGTATATGATCGTTTAGGCGTCAAACCTTGCAAAACAAAACGCAGACTCATCATTGCCCTGCATGCATTCTGTGACCAGGAAGGGTTTGGCTAAGGGAGGGCATGCTGTGACCAGCACCAGCTGAGAATCCATTTTTTCATGGCATGGAAAGTACCGCTTGGAGTGAAAGTCAGCCACTGTATATGTAATTGCGCTTGTTTGGATATATGAGCCTCGGGCTGATGCTACAAAACATATGTGGTCCGTGCAAGACAACTTGGTCTACATGGTTGAGGATGAATTGAAACATATCAGTTGATCATAGCAATAATCCAGGCCTGGCAGTGCCACAAGGGCAAGCCGTCTGTTTGTGCGTATAGGCCTTCATGTTTGTGGCTTCATGCAGCTCCAGACCTGGACAGGAACACCGAGTGGAAGCCCAACCCACAGCCATGACAGCAAAGTACAGGGACCCCCTTTCACACATTCTTGCATCATTGTTTTGCTAGGGTTTCTGAGCGGCTTTCCAAAGTCAGGGCAAGACAGGAAGCATGGTAGTGCTTCAGGAAGTCTTGAATACCCTTAAGTCTGCGGAAGGCCAACCTGTGATTTGAACGCCACGTCGGTTAAAGTTTGAATTGCTGAACTGCAGCAGCGGGCGTGCGGGCGCTCGTCCAGCCAGCAGGACGTGAAGCAACGAAGCCTGAAGCATCATGAACGTCATCGCTTCTACCACGCCCGCTGTCAGCCGATATGGCAAAGCCCTACTGGCGCCCTCCGACCAGAAGCGATCAGAGCACAGCACTCGGCATACATTGCTCAGCCTTTACTCGGAGATGCCTTCTGGCAACATTACAATAGAAGAGTTTGAGTCGCTGGCACTTGACCGTCTCCGAGGTGTGTGCCTACATGTTGTGCCAACGAATCCACTGACCACAACTCCTGTTGTTACGCACGAGGAGTGCCTGCGCTTTCTGCAGTGCTCAAGGGCATTGAGGAGTACAAGCTTCGAAACAAGAGTGAAGCAGATGTTCAGGTAATGCATGCAGCTCAAGCATAACATTGGATCATAATCATCGTATCATATAATTATAACCAGCCCACATGGATGTGGCCATGGCATGCAGAACCTTAGATGCCATCTGCCGTGAGGCGCACTACGCCATGTGCTTCTCTGCCATATCGCCGACCCTTGCCATGCACTGACATGGTTGCCTGGGATGTGCTGCGCAGGTCAAGGCACAAGAGCTGATCAAGAAGCACTTGGACGTAAGTGTCAAGCCACATGAGCGCAAGTATTACCAGAGTATCACCATTCAAAATGGCAGCCACATGCCGGAACACAAGCCACAAGGCTTCATAAATGATGCTGGTGTGGGCAAACATACAGCAGCACAGGCAACCATATGTTATTGCATGGGTAGCGGCACAACCATTACGTGTGCATGCATGGCGTGCAGGGAAGCTGTAACGAAGACACCGCTCGGAGGGACCATGTCAGCCATTACATCCTGCGCCTGGCCTACTGCCGCACCCCTGACCTGCGAAAGTGGCTGCTCACACAGGTGCTGACATGGGCATGGGCATGGTGCTGACATGGGCATGGGCATGGGCATTGTGCTGACATGGGCATGGGCATGGTGCTGACATGGGAATGGGCATGGTGCTGACATGAGCATTGGTATGGTGCTGACATGGGCATGGGTATGGTGCTGACATGGGCATGCACACAAGGTGCCAGAGTGAATGCACCCAGTGAAAGGGTATGGGCCTAGCAGAGGCACGTTGCAACGTGTCAGGTGACTGGCTGCACCTGCTGTCGTTTAAGGCTGGACGGACTGCAGCGTGTGTGCCTGTGCTGGTCCAGTTGGTGTGGCGCTCGCTGTTGTGGCAGCTGTGCCGTAGTGCCAAAACCATCAGAGGCTTCTGCCAGTCTAATTGCTGGTCATGTGCCCAGAACGGCATGATGGCTGGCGTGTGCAGCATGGAAATGGAGGGGTAGAAACGCGTATCAGAGCAGGCATGATGGCTGGCGTGTGCAGC